>ML412320.1:0-71618 GCA_005239525.1 Nicotiana knightiana | reverse complement strand
TTTCCATAAGTTTAACAGCATCTTCATCACTCTCACATACATGTTTGAAATTTACATCATCCTTCTGAATTATATCACAGGACATAAAATCTCGAATGTCCTTCAATGTCACACCCTTATACTTACCAAAATATCGTTTCAAAATCGTGCTCTCTCGTTTAGATGTTTTTCAACATTATGTGCGGTGATCCTCAAACCGCACATAATGTGAAAGTCTTCAAGGGTGAACGATACATTATGCCCAAAAATCTTGAAACTAATGGAGTCTCGATCATTGGTGAATATTTGAGAAATACACAAGCAATGAATCAACTTCATGATGCATTTGAAGTTCTCCATAGCCAAAATATACCGAAAAGTACCATTAGTTAGCTTATCTTCAAATCGTGGTTACCCTTCCAGTAAGCACANAAGGTATACATGACAAAAAATCACTATAGAACTAAACTCTAACAAACTATCGAACATGAATATCACAAAAACAAACAAAACCCTATAGAACATGACTATCACAAAAACAAACAAAACTCATAAATTAAATCGTAAAGTTACTGCAATGTACCTGTGATTATACGTAATATTGTTGGCGAACAAACAGTTGAAAAATCAAAAACAATGACGATAACCGTTTTGATTTCGTAAAAGCGAAGAACGGGAGAGAAAGAGAGTATTTGCAAAGTAGAGGAATGGGGTTTACTTGAAGAGAAAGTAGTCTTTTAATAAAAAAGGTAAAATTATCTTTTCGAAAGGCTTATAACAAAAAAAATGGGTACGGGTGCAAACATAAAAACAAAGCAGCTACAGGTTAAAAAGGGGCGCCTAAATAGCGCGCCCCGTGCAATTTTTACCTTTTATCCCTATAGACTGAAATTTGGTTTCTCTATAGCAATTCAAAATCATACCGGGGTGATGATACTAGCAGTAGCATGGGTTAGTTATTTTTTGGACTAGTAATCGAAAAATAATCAGTGTTTGTAAAGTTATTGAAAAACAATTACTGTTTTGCTGAAACACGAAAAGTTCCAGCATAATATGCGGGATTCTGGAGCTCCTACATATAAACTTCCAGCATATTATGTTGGAACTACAGCACACGGAAAGTTCCAGCGTAATATGCGGGATTATGGAGCTCCTGCGTATAGTCTTCTAGCATATTATGTTGGAACTCCAGTACATTATGAAATTCCAGCACATTATTTTGAAATCTCATATGTAAAAAATCTTGAAATTCAGCAACATATTATGCTGGAATGTTTTCGAATTTTTAAGAGTATTTTTGTACGAATTTTATTTTTACATAAAACAGTAACTATAATTCATTTATTTAAAAACTGTGGCTATTTATCAACTACCAGTTGTAAATTTTGCTATTTTTTCAATTATCAGTTGTACTTTATTTTACATAAAAGGGCATATATTTTTCATTCTATGGTATTTATTTCATGTTGACCGTAGGTTTTATCTTTTTGTCTTGTTTCTTTAGATAATGAAAAAAATAGACGATAGTTGGATCGTGCTAAAAGAATTTGCATTAAGATCTATTTGTTGCCATAAAAATAACATCAGAATAACAGTTGACAAATTTGAATTAATTTCTTAAGAGAAAAATTGAAGTACCTAGCCACCCGCTTGATACTGGATTGTGTTATTTGTGCTGGAATTTTGAAAGTCTTTTTAAATGAAGAATTGGATTGAGTTGAATTATTGAATTCTAAATATAGCCTGATAAGGGCGTGTTGAGCTGGCTAACCAATCCATTTTGACAACCCCTTTGAAACAAATGAGTAAGCTATCAACTTTTTTGAGAATATAAGAAAAGAGAACTAGAAAACAAACCGATGATTATTGGAATCCATTATTACTTTACAGGAACTTGTAGAAAAAGAATACTCAAAACTTTAAGGGGTTATTTGGTACGAGGTATAAGAAGATATAATGCTGACATGAGAATTTAATACCATTTTAATATTTGTTTGATTAGTAAATTTGGTATAAGTTATTCCGGGACTAAAATTAGTACCGGGATAACTTATACCTTATAAAGGGTGAGGTAATTAGTCGGGATAACTTATACCTTCTTCTTAGAAATTATGCAATAGTCGTTTTTAATACAACATACCAAACACTGGATTAAAAAATAATACCAGGATAACCAATCCCAACATAACTTATTCCAGCATAATTTATCCCCGCATAAGTCATCTCAAACCAAATGTTATGGTGTATATGTTGGGATTAGTTATGCTGTAATTATTTTTATCAACAATTTGGTTTGATGTATTAAAAATAACATGCATTGCGTAATTTATTTTAAAATTATTTGTTTACAAATACCCTCCATATTCTTTGGAAAGGATTTGAAAGGGTAGTAATATCTTTATATATGATTATTCATATATTAAAAACTATAGTGTTGTTAATGTTATGGTTTAGTTGTATAAGAATAATACTGAATAGGATGTATAATAAATACAGATATTAATTGCACATAGGAAAAAATACAACCAAACAAGAAATTAATAATATTAAAGTTAGTACATAAATATTATTTTATCTAATACAATCAAACTTCTCTATAACAATCTAGTTTGTTCCTGATATTTTTGGATGTTATAGCGAATTGCTGTTATAGAAAACATATATTATAACAAAGCATGAAATTTGATTTCGGAAAAACTTGACTTTTATAGTGAATTGATGTTATATAAGGATGTTGTTATAGAGAGGTCTGACTCTACATCCACCAAACGACCCCTAAAAGCTAATAATAATGTAAAAATAGCACGGGCTAACCAGTTGACTGAACATTAAAAAATAGCCAGCGTTTGTAAAATCATTAAAAAATAGTCACTATTTTGCTGTAACACGAAAAGTTCCAACATAATATACTGGAGATTGGTGGACATGTGTATGAACTTACAACATGTTATGCTGGAATTCCAACACGTGAAAAGTTCGATATAATATACTGGAGATTGGAGCACCTGTGTATGAACTTCCAGCATATTATGCTGGACCGGTATATTTTTTGAATTTTAAATAGTATTTTTGTTTAAATTTATTTTTACATAAAAAGTGATTAATATGACTATTTTTGAATGACCACGTGTAAATTTGATTATTTTTGAATTTCGCTCCGTAATAATGCAACGAAAGAATTATATATTTGTAGTTTTAACCAAATTGCAAAAATGTCCAATTTCAAGAATCATCTAGTGCCACGTGTGAAGCAGATGTAGATTCTAGAACAAATTTTATACACACACAAGCAATAGAGAGAGAGAAGGAGCGAGAGTGTCGTCCAAGTTTCAACTCTCAGATTCTCTCTCTTTCTTTCTCTTTCAATTTCCGTTTCTGCAAAAAATTAGAGAAACGAGATTACTTCTTTCAAACAGAAAAGAAAGAAGCAAAGAATAGCACATAACCAAACCAACAATATTCTCAATTATAAAGGCTGACCTTTTTTGTTTTCCTTTTTAGAAATCTTCCTTTTTGTTGAAAGGTAAGTCAAAACTAGTCCTCCTCCTTCTTCTTCTTCTTCTTCTTCTTCTTCTTTTGTTTATCAGTTATGCTGCGAATTGTTTTTCTTTTTTGTATATCTGATTGGTTTGAATCGTTGCATTATTCTTTCTATCAAGTCTTAGTTTTGCTGCCTCTGTGTGTGTGTGTGTGTGTGTTTTGGCCTTGTAATCTATTTTTCTGTTATCTGGCGTTTAGTGTAGAGAAAGATGTTTTCTGTGGAATGTTTTATATTTGAAAATATTCTTTTTGGGTGCTTTTTCTAGTGTTTGATTAGGTATAAAGTAGGTTGACATATGAGAATCATACAAGGTGTACAACAGGGAATGAAGATAGTAATTTCGTGAAAAATTTTTAGCGGTAAACGTTGGCTGTTATGTATAGATATTGATTGAAGTAACTGATAGAGGAAAATGATTCGGTAATCTAATCTATGTAGCCCGGTGCACAAAGCATTCCACATTCGTTCAGGGTCTGGCGAGGGGCCGCAGCCCAAGGGTGTGATGTAGACATATTATCCTAATGCAAGCATTAGTGGCTGCTTCCACGGCTCGAATCCTTGACCTATAGGTCATACGAAGACAATTTTACCGTTGCTCCAAGGTTCCCCTTCTGATTCTACAACCTAAAATGCTGCGAAATCGAAAATTTTACCAGAACCTATTTCTGGTAAATTCATGTAATTTGATCATGTTTTGCCCTATGCTTGTGATACAGAAATACTGCACAAGTAGAAATTTCTACTGATATACCTGATTCCATGATAATGCATTTGGTTAAGCAAAGGGGTCTCAACAAGATAGTCCAAAAGCAACTATTATGATCAAACTGTATTGAATGTATCTTACTAGAGGTAACTGGATAGACATAATTTCATTTTGTTATATACTGATTCCTTAGTGTAATATCGGTAAGCTCGAAGTGTCAACTATATATGTTGAAGGCCCTGAAGACTACATTTGAAATGTTGTCTACTGTCTATATCGGGTTTAAACTCATGCAATTCTTTGAGTTTCTAGTAAAAAATAGAGTAGTATATAAATATAAGTTAAAACTGCTTATGGTGTAAATTCTTCTGCTACGGCAAACATTTGCTGTCTTTGTTGGACTGCTTGGCACCTCTGAAGCTGATAAATAGCATATTTTTGAGATTGATATTGTTTATGTTTCATATTTCCTCTCACTATTTTCAGGAGAAATATAGTACGGACAAAAGTCGAAGTAAGCTTACATAAACATTTTAGGGGGAAGGAAAAGCTGGTATTCTTTTATCTGCAGCAACTTTAATGGAAATCAACACTTACCAAACTCGCGCTGAGCTGCTTCTTCGAAGCTACATGCTTTCAAATTCTTTCATTGTCTACTCTTCTGTTATTGGCGGCATTTTCGCATGCAAAATGGTATGATTAGTCCTCTTTGTGTCTTAACTTCTAATTGAGTAGTATTTCGCTTTCTGCACTTGAATTTTGATGTATAATCATGTTTACTGTGCTCAATCCTCTTGAGAAAATGTATACTTCATTGTTTTGTTTTACTAGCATTTCTTAAGTACCCGGTTGTTTCAGGTATATGATCTTAGCCAGATATTCACTTCTATTTACTTTAAGGGCTATGCTGGCCTCTCAAAACCCCAACAAGTTGAGTGGAATAACCGGTAATTAATAATCCCTTTCCCCTCATTTTTACTATTCTTTGTCATGGTCAATTAAATATAAGCTTCACACGGTGTAGGTCCATATCTACGGTCCATGCTATTTTCATTACAGCTATGTCCCTGTATTTGGCATTCTGGTCAGATCTTTTCTCTGATGATCAGCTCTCTGGCCTTGTTACTATGCGGAGTTCCACTTTATCAACCGTTGTATTGGGGGTGAGTGCTTTATTATCCGTTCATGTTCTTGTTTACCTATCACCACTGGTAAAACAAGGGATTGTGCTACAAAATTGGTGACTAATTGGTATTAATTTGTTGGTAGAAATAAGGAATATATTATCACATTGGTGTATTTAACTTTGGTTAATAGGCCTTTTTGAGCATCAGTGAGCTGTGATGTTAGTTAAAGTTATCTGTTCATACTTCTGTTACATTGCTGAAATTTCTAATTGTTCTTACATATTTGGTTTAGTTATCACTTTACATGGTTTCTTTTCACAATTTGGTTGTGAAAAGTTTAAAGAGGTGATTTTGGGGGCTTCTATATCTGCATCACGATAAAGCTCCTTTTGCTAGGTGCCTTTAACCACACCCATTATTGTGCATTCACCTTTAGAACCTAGAGGTGTTCATTGTAAAATGATCTGGATCACAAATGTCCATCTGGAGTTCCTTGAATCCCCTCCCGTTGTTTGTTCTTCTCATCTAGTTACTTTTTCTTAGGGGCTGAGGCACTTTAGCCAGTGAAAGTAATTCTTCCTCGTGTTTTTGTATAGTTTTCTTGTCATATTACTTCTGTAGTGTCATCACATGTCTTCCATTGATAACTTAACCCCAGGTTTGTTTATTATCTCACATCAGAATCACCCAGAACTTGTGGTTCAAATCAGCATGTTACTTGTTTTTTCAGTCAGTGATTTTACATACAAAGAAAAGAGAAAAGATTAGTTAGTTGGTCAGAGAATTAAGAAAAGTAGAAAACCATGAGCATCAATGACTTGAATCTTTGACCACATACTTCCTTCCTTTATATCAAAAGTTCAAATAGTGGTAAATTGCTATGCGTACTCTGAGGGACAACATACATGTCATACTCTTTTGCTGGTGAAAAACAATGCTGCTATGTTGTCTCTATTGGACTGAATAATAACTGCACTGATATTGTATCTTCTAATGTATTCTGGTCATGAATGGAATTCTTATGATTGTTGAGTCTCCCAATTAGATGTTAGCAGGGGCGGTAGCAGTTTTTCTGAGGCAGTAATGGTCTAATCATGAAATCATACATTATTCTTTGGAATTGACCACTGGCATCTTTGGGTCTTGTGTGATGCATAATAGCTTCAGACAGAACATTTAGGTCAGGTGTGTAAAGCTGATGTCATAGAGTTTTTCAAAGATGCAATTCATCAGAGAAAGTCAATCTTGAAATTAGTATTTGTGAGATGGTTAATCCTTTGAGCCGAAGGTCTATCGGACAGCTTCTCTACCTTCAAGGTAGGGGTAAGGTCTGCATACACACTACCTTCCCTAGACTCTACTTGTGAGATTATACTGGGTTTTTTGTTTTTGTTGTTGTTGTTGTTGTTGAGATGGTTAATCCTCTCTTTCTCTGTTTTTTATATGTTCTGGAAGCTTTTAAAATGTAATGTCCTTATATTTAATTTATTTTCATTTCCGTTTACGTGTTTCCCTCTCAGCACTTGTTTCTTTTTTAATCAGTTTTATTGTTTTCTTCATAGGTTTCCTTGGGATATTTTCTTTCTGATGTCGCGATGATCTTTTGGTATTATCCTTCTTTAGGTGGACTGGAGTATGTAAGTACCTTTTGTTTTCCTTCCTTTTTAATCTTTACTTGCATTTCTTTTGACTTGAAATATGATTTTCAACCTTCGTTTGGTGACTGATATATTCCTCATGCTTGTGCAGGTGGTTCATCACCTTCTTTCTATGGTGGCAGTAACATATTCAATATTGACTGGTGAGGGGCAGCTTTATGTGTACATGGTTTTAGTTTCTGAGGCAACTACACCTGGGATCAACTTGAGATGGTACCAATGGAATTATCAAAAACCGACTTGCTTCTTTACGAATTATCTTTCCCCACTTTCGATTTTCTTGACCAATCCTTTATGTCTGCAAAGGTATCTTGATGTAGCTGGATTGAAAAAGTCTAAAGCATACCTCCTAAATGGTTTCATGATGGTGTTTGCTTGGCTGGTATGTAAAGTATTTCCTTCTTCTTTCTGTAATGACCGATTAAAAGTTTTTGTCGAGTTTTTGTTTTCTTTCGCTACTTTCTTTTATTACATACTAAATCATGTTGGACTTTAAGCATTGGGCTTAAAGACTTTAAGCATTGGGCTTAAAAGTCTAGGAGTGTGAATTGGGAAATGGTGGGAAATAAAATGGAGGGAAATGAAAATTTGAATCAAGTGAGCTTTTGTCATGAACTTTGTACCACATTGGTGAAAGACAACTACACTTGTGTGTATAAATATAGGATCACTTCTTAGAGCTCTTAAAAGGAGTTGAAGAGGATGTATCCTCGCGCCGTCGTCGTCGCTCGCTCGGCTCGGCTTCGGCTTCGGCTTCGGCTTCGGCTTCGGCTTCGGCTTCGGCTTCGGCTTCGGCTTCGGATTCGGCTTCGGATTCGGATTCGGATTCGGATTCGGATTCGGATTCGGATTCGGATTTGGATTTGGATTTGGATTTGGATTTGTCAAATGATCGATCGATAAGATTATTTTTGGACAAAGTTTATTTAATTAATTATTTAATAATTAAATTAAATATCAGTTAGTTCATTAACGGAATTAACTGAAATCCAAAAACGCTGCCTTTGCTTGTTTTCCTTCCTGAACAGACACTTTATTTTCCTGAACAGACATCACACCTCTTCCAATAGTTGCCTATAGTTGCCTATAAATTCTGAGGCATGGCTTAATTTCCAGACACTGAAAAACGAATTCCCATTTCTGAATACTGCATTCTACTTCGCAGTCTCTCTCTCTCTCAACTTCGTAAGTGTGATCTTGCTCCGTTCTTTGAGTTTGTTGGTATCCTGCAGTTGGTATTGCCACTGTTGCAGGAAGGTCATTCCGTTTTATCCTGGGAGGATTTAATCCATTACCTTGGCAACTTGTGAGGGGGTTAAAATTCCTTAAGGACACACAAGAAAATTGTGGACTCGGAATATTATTTATCGTTTATATATATTTTCTGTTTCTTCTAACAGTTCTTCTGATTTTCTGAGTTTTAACACAGAAGCGATAACAAATCATTGATCTTTATTTCAGGTTGCCAGAATATTGTTATTCATTTACTTGTTCTACCACGTCTACCTCCACTACGATCAGGTATATTCCAAATTAATGACGAGATTCTAAGATTACACTAACAACGTTACAGCGCCTGCAAATTTTTGCTTTGCTAGTTTGCTCTATTTCTTTTTCAAATGATCTTAGCTATCCATGTTTGAAGTGATACCAAAGAGCTGTAACAGTAAAAATTCTGCTGAAAAACAAAATGTCGTCAATTCTGCAGCTAATCGATTTCTTTTTTTCGTATTGAAACAGGTTAAGCAGATGCATTCATTTGGGATTTTACTGATGTCTGTCGTGCCATCGGTTATTGGTGTGATGAACTTGCTTTGGTTTTGGAAGATTGTGAAAGGACTTGTGAAGACTTTAGCAAAGAGGCACTGAAGTTTGGACCAATTTCCCTGATAATACATCAAATGCCTTTTTTTTAAAACATGTACATTTCAACCTGAGAAATTTCAACCCTGGGAAAAAAGTAGTTTAGCAAGATCTGGGGTTTACATGAGGAAAAAATATTACTTAAGTTTCTTTCTGTACATAACAATTGGATACAGCAATGTTTAGTGATTTATTCTCGTTTGTCCAAGTTTTGCCGCATAAATTACGTACCAATGTTGGTGGAATAGCTATCCAATGAAATAGTCGAGGTTCGCTCAATATCAGCTATTCTGGTAAAAAAATTCTTTCACAAACTCTCTACATACACCAAACACAATTTTCTGAATTTCCATGTTCAATATCAGATAGAGAGAGAGAGAGAAAAGAAATTCTTGAGTGTTGTAAACACGATCTTTATTTCAAAATTGAGGATATACTGATAAATAATTCTCTCAAAGTGTAGAAAAGGAAGGACTAAATGATAAGAATTAAATAATCCACTAGAATTTCTTTTTCATTCGTACAAAAACTACTGGCCACCTAGACCTAGCTACAAAGACCAGTATTATTGCTATACCACAATGTACTATAAAATAAAACAAATAGTAATTATAGCTAGGGGACTACTCTATAGTCTATATTAGCATAATTAACAATAGAAACATGAGGAAATAGATAAATCAAGATTAATGTGAGAATTGTCCTTAGTAGAGTTTTCAGACTGGGAATTTTGATAATCATCCAAATTAGGCCAAAAATTGATCTCCCTTTCACATTCACCATCTTCTTCTTCTTCCTTTGTCATTCCACTACTTAAACTTCCTTGTGCTTCCTGGAAATTAATCACAAATTAAGACAGTGAAAATAATAAGTAATTTGATAATAACAAGGTTGGTTACATTAATAATCACTTTATATTTCACTAAACTAGTTTTTTGTACTTTGCACAAATTAGTTTAATAAATTTCGTTTATATTTAGGAAAAACTGAGTGACCTTTTTTTACAAACAATAGTTTAGTGAATTTCAGTGTAACAAAAAAAATAAAAATTGAGTCACTATCTGGCAAATTCCCAACATAATTACATCAATCTTTTATCAATGTTAGAGGAAATGAAATAAATCAAGAGTTAAATAGAAAAAAAATCAGACCTGATGGTAGTCATAGCAGTATACATTTTCAGCAATTTGGTCAGTATATTCATTTACCCCCCCTAATTTGTAAGACAATTGACTTCCTGCTTCTCTTATTGTTTCAGACACATGCCTGCAATGTGTGATGAAAAGTTATTCATTAGTGACATGAGAATAGAGTGATATACAGTCAAACCTGTCTATAACAGCCTCATTTGTTTCGAATATTTTTGGATGTTATAGCGAAGTGCTATTATAGAAAACACATATTACAGTCATACCTCTCTATAACAATATTCCTATATAACAATACTTCACTATAAAAGCCAAGCTTTTTCCGCATGTTATAATGTGTGTTCTCTATAACAGCAATTCACTATAATATCCAAAAAAATTCGGAACAAATGAGGCTGTTATAGAGAGGTTTGGCTGTATAACATAACATGAAAACTGCTTCCGGAAAAAGCTTGACTTTTATAGTAAAGTATTGTTATATAGGAATACTGTTATAGAGAGATATGACACTATATATATATATATAATAACAACATGTTATTGTTGTCAAGCACACTAAATATAATTTAACTATTTAGAGATAACTAAAACTACCTTACTTCCTGATCATTAGGACATGTCGGAGCAATGTTTGAAGAACAAATTATAGCATTATTATGTCTACAGTTGCTAACACTAAAACTAAAACCTAGCTATATCAGGAGAGAGGGGGGTTAATTTGGCCAGTTACATGTAAACTCGAGTTATATTACTAAAAAGAATAAAAACTGGGCAGCAAAAGTGCCCAATTTGATCACCAGCCACCAGAATATATATAATTAAACATCTCTATAATAGTTTCGTTTGTTCCGATATAATAAAGTATTGTTATAGAGAATATATATTATAATATAATATAAAAAATTGGTTCCAAAGAAAATTTAACTATTATATTAAAATGTTGTTATAGAGAGGTACGACTTTATTATGATTTTTTTAAGTCATCCCAAAGCTAAAAGTCAGATGTATATGTCTTTTCTTCTTTCTTTTCACCCCTTTATTTACTTTACAGAAAGTGACGATTAGGTAGAAATAGCCACTCAAAGTCTATGGAATTATTTACATTGAGTTGATTAATTAGGTGGCATATAAATGAAAACTAGCTGGGATTTTATTCATAACCAAAAGTCATAGTGTTTTGGTAAGCTAATCATGCACTAATTAATGCATTGATATCTAGGTCTTTCTTACTGCAGTCAAGTAAAGGGAATTTAAATTCATATTTAAAAAAAAAAAAAAAAACAGAGAAACAGCATCAAACTCTGAAGTGTACGAGCAATAGAAGGAGTTAAGATTTCAAACTTATGAGTTCGTGATTATAATCTTTTTAATTTATTGGATTCTAAATTAATATTTATATATAATTAATAAATTTTTAAATAATAAATACAAGATTTGAACCAAAGTTAATGGGTTCGATCGGACCCGTAGCCGGTACCGTACTAGCTAGTGAAACTAGATTCCATATGTGGGTAAAATTAAACTTCAAAATTATGAAATATATTATTTGTAATTTAAGAAAGAGTTATAGTAATGATTAAACTAGGTTGACAATAATATGGAAGTGTTAACTGAGTGAGAGACGTTAAAATATTGTTAGTCACTGTCAAGAATTAAGGTGGGACAGATCGCATCCCTCTATATCCTTAATCAGAGTTCTCGCGTTCGAGTTTTGGGAGTGGATAATTAAATTCTGGTAGGGAGTGATTTCTCTTAAATGAGTCTCATGCAGTAAAAATTCTAATTAATCGGAACCCTAATACAGAATACCAACTGAATTAAAAAAAGATATTGTTAGTAAAAATATGGAGATAGAGACTTACTGAGGGGAAGACGACCTAACAATATTGATGCTGGCTGGCTCCTTCAAGTTTCTGTACATCTGAATTTTCAGAAATTAATTCAAATCAAACAATGAGAAATTGAATAAAGCTTTAATTCAAAGACACCATATTCATGCAATGGGAAAACAAGGTTAGATATAAAAAAGGTTAAAAAATGAAATTATAACAAAGAGAAAACCGAAATATTAAGCCCCTGAAAAAGAATACAAATTCAAAATAACTACTCAAGGGAAGTTATAATTGGTTGCGTTAATAACTTTTTCGCTTATACTTTTAAAAAAAAATAATTTGCAAACATCCCGGAGAGAACTACACGCGTTGCCCTCGACAGCTGTATGCTAGACTTTTCTAGTCCCGGACGAACATTGCAATACTGATGTCACCATCCATGGCACGCTAGCTGGACACAGAGAGCTGAGTGGCTCAATACCATTGATACAACCCAGGGAAAATCACACCCCGAAAATTAGCTATATAGGTGGGAGAGTCCACAACTATATATATAAACTCATATCAACGCATTGTAATACCGACGTGAGACTCGAGTTTGTTGTGCTTTTTAATATCATTAGAATTAGAGTGTTATTTTAAGATGGGCAGAGTTAGAGTTTAGGTTATGAATATGATCGAACGAGTAGTTTTGATCCAAATAATATATTTGTCTAAAAAAATTTATTTAATACGTATATATTAGTAATTAAGAATTTATTTTAGTAAGCTTCGAATCTTGACTCTATTCTGAACATAGGTTACCAACAAGTGGGAAAGAATTCAAATAAAATTGAGAGAAATATCGCGTTTGGATCATGTTCATTTTTAAAAAAAAAACATCAAATGGCAAGTCTTTTTTTCTTCTTGAAATAAACATATACTACACTATTAAGAAGAAGAAAAACTTGCGCATCATTAAATTCTCTTTTCTGTATATATAACTTGGATTGCTTAAAAAGTCATGATCTGTATACTGGAAAATTCTGGTTCCAAGAAAATTAAAAGAACAGAAAATTCCATTTAATAAATTTTAAATTTGATAGTAATATAACAAAGAAAAAACCATTAGAATATGCTAGGGTATATAGTACCTGGAGATGGCTTTTAACATGAGAAATCTTCAATCCCTTTACTGCCATCATCTCTTGAATTCTCTTTGGAGTTGCTTCTGTCAAATTAAAAACCAACAAATTTTACTAATATATCAATCATCAATTCATCATTATATATTAACTAATGACGATTATATATCGCATGATTCTTTTCCATATATACACCCTAACGTTATTCTTGCTCTTTTATAAGAGTCCTGTGGCGGATGCAAGATTTTCATCGACGAGATTCAACTTCAACTGTATATATACATAAAAAAAAAAAAAGAATTGAACTTATAGACACTATGATTTTCGGGAGAAGAGGATTTGGATGAACCCCGTTCGGCCAACTCATGCCCCGCCCTAACAAACACACCCACCACCAAAACATCTACGGCCAGGGCGAAGCCACACTTTGGTTAGGGTGGTGGTCAATTGACACCTTTTGTCGGAAAATTACATGATATATATAGGTAAAATATTAGTATATTTTAGAGATACATAATATATATTGAACACTTTTTTATCGGATTTTTTCTTCTCGTAAGAAAATTCTTGATTTTGCCACTGTCTATGGGTTACACCCTTTCTTAGCACTTCATATCTAAAGCCAAGACATCAAGATGATGAATTAGCTAGAAAGTGAAAATGAGAACAAAAATGGATCAAGAGATAAACAACTAAACAAGTGCAATATTAGAGGTAACCAAAAAAGAAGTAAAAAAATCATCTACTAATTATATATATGCAACTTTATCCTTTTGCCCAGCTGGTTTCTAATATATTTTGTTTTTCATTTTTTTTCTGTAGTTGGAAATTACTTACTGTCACTTCCTCCAAGATGTTCAACAGCTTCAATGAAAAGTTGATGAAGCTCAGACGTCCATCTCAAACGAGGAACTAAAGATTTCTTGTACTGTCTAACCCTTGATATTTTCTGAGAAGAACTGTTTTTCATTATTGAGAATTCCATCATCAAAACATAAATGGATTGGCCTAACTTGGATTATATATATATAAGTGGTTCCAACCAAAAAAAGAAAGAAAAGAATTACGGCTAAGAGAGTCTGATATTATGGACTTTTCTTAGTATGTGTGGACTTTGGGTAACATCCTTTCATTCCTTGCCATTTCCTTTTCCTCTCACTTACGTTACCAGCAATAGCGTACGCACAACTTTCTGATAAACGATGTCAATATTTGAATGAATAAATTACTATAATGACAAATAATGTCATTTTTATTTTTGTACCCAATATTTTTATTTTGTATATTATCTATGTATACCTATTTTTAAATTAAATTTCAACAAAACGGTATCACGTGTTGTCGCTTGTTGCAAGGTAATATCCACCCCTAGTTACCAGAAGCAAATTCAAGATTTAAATTTTAGGGTTTTAAAATTATAGTAAGTATATATCTTATTTAACTTATTGGGTTCAAAATATAATATCTATAATAATATACTGAGTTTTATAACATATATACAAAGTCTAAACCAATACTATTGAATTAACCCAAAAAAAAAAAACAAAGAATAAAGAAAGATAAACGACCAAAACCATAGAAAATTAATTAAAATATGGTAGTAGAAGCTACAGTTCTGTAAGGGATAGAATTTTCTTTGTGAAGAGACTTCTGCGCACGGTAATTTAATGATTAAAGACTTTTGATAATTAATGGTAGTATTATATATATATATATATACATAAATAAACTCTTTCCACTCTATTTACTTTAGTTTTGTATACTTAACACGGAAAATGCATTGAATCCTAATGCATTATTAATTTCTACTGGTCCCAAATAGAGATGAGGCTAATGCATCTTAACAATATAATCCCTTAATTAAGTTTTGACTGTTTGTTATTAAATTGGAAAAAAACACATGTCCCTTTTGAATGTCAGAAAAGAAATTGTAGTAGAAGAAAATGAAGAACTAATATCCTTAATGGAACATATAGCTCAATCATTAATTACGTATTACAAAATTTTCTGAAACCCGAAGGAATGACGTTACTATTTAAGGATTTAATTCATATTCATTACAATTAATTTCTTCAATTTGCACAATTACACCGTCGAGTTTTTTTAACATGTCATAGCAAAATTATAATATGGCTTATGTATTAGATATTACTAGTTCCACTTATTACGAATAACTAATAAAATGTACTTACATTTCGAGTACTTAATAATGTAAAATTATTTAAGTAGTTAAATTTATTATTTAATTAATAGGAATAATTGTTGATGATAATGAACACAATGATTACAGACAGACCGGTAACCTAGATTATTGATGTCACCTTATTTTTGGTGTTCTTAATATTGGTGTAAAGCGGGGGTGTATCCAAGTCTTAGGGTATGGGTTTACGTGAACTCATACTCCTCTCTCCTAAATCATGTATAATAATATTATATTTTTTGAAAATTGCTTAATTATATGTGTGTGAACCCATGCTCAACGACTCATGTGGTGCAATAATCATTGGGTGCACCTCTACGAGTGAAATTGATAGTTCAAATCCCACTCCGGACGATTTTGTTTTCGTCACGAACTATAAATATATACGTGAAAAATCACTAAAATTTAAAAAGAATATAATTTTGAACCTATAATTTCAAATGTGTAGTGAATACATAGTAGATGCTAAAGTTAAATTCGTCGAATATAAATTCTAAATTTGTATCTTCACAATAATATACCCATTCTCTTAAAATTCTAGATCCGCCTCTCGGTAAAGAGTGACAAAACCAAAAATATTGAAACAGAAGAACCATACAAAGTTGAAAGGTATGAACCAGGAAAAGGAAGTTTAATTTGTTTTGCCTTTTAATATAAGAACTAATATTCTCGTGTCAATAAAAGACGGTGCCAACTTTTGGACCCCATCTGCTTAATTATATTGTCCTGATCTTATATATATTATGCCGTGTTCAATACAATAATTCTTTGCCAAATTCAACGTGCATGAAAAAAGTATAAAAGAATAGAAGGTGAACCAAATTTCGTGAAAGCTACTGCTTTGGAATTAAATTAAAAGTGGAATCTCACCATCATGTGCTCTATAAATGAAAATTTCCAAAACATTCTGTTTCCCATTTTAAGAAAATTTCCTTAAAAGTGGAAGAAAGCTTAATTACGTTTACGTTATTATAATTAAGCTTAAGAATTAGTCGCTAGTTTTGGTGATTTAATGTTTGCAAGAAAAGAAGTGGCAACTAGGTTGATAGAGGGGAATGTTTACGTACGATATAGGGCTTGCCTCCTTAGTCATAGCTACTCGCACCGGTCTCGTCTAGTGCGATTTATATATTCTATATAATACCTGAGTTATTGCATAGTGAGTATGTGCATCAGAAGTCTCTAGGAATTTTCCAAAAAAAAAAAAAAACAAATCGATGAAAGAGTACGTCCTACGTAAGACTTCGTCTCACATTAAGACTGTTATAATTAAAGAATTTCATAAAAATGAAATCTAGTTAATTAATATGGGTCCGCATTACATGCTCCGGGAAATATAATGTCTCTAATTATTTCATAAGATTCCACAAGCCAATGCTCAAATAATTGGATTAAAATAGAAAACGGCAACGAGGCACTATTCTTATATTTTTTATATATCAGAAAGAGAGTATAGATTAAATATTTTTACAAAAAGTCCAAAAAGAAGAAAGTTGTGATTGAGTTATGCTACGTACGAGTGTGAAAGTGTCTTTATGCTTAAATATACCACATATGATCCTATTTTTCAAACCAATTTAAAAATGAACTTACTTAGAAATTCCATGCACGTAACCCGAAGAAATGAAGAAAAGAAAAAAAAAATAGACAACAACAAAAAACCAAATGCATTTCCCGCAATAAACAATTGAGGAATATTTCACTCCTAGAAAATTATATCATGTATTTTATATAAGCAAGATTAATCCATAATGAGTTGAAAAAAGAATTCTTCCAGTTTCTATCCAAAAAAATACAATTTCTCATTCCATTTTATTTAATAACCTTTGTTCTTGTTTTTTCCTTAAAGATAGTACCACAACTAATCCTGAAAGAGAGTAAATGATAAAAAATTATATATCCTATCAAGGGAAAGTTTTGAGAATATTTTATTGTTCCTACATGTGAATAAACCTGGTTAGAATTCTTGAGTTAGAGGCGAAAGGGTCACTGTTGAAGGTTGCGGATGAATACCAGATACTATGATATTCTTAATTAAAGGTCTCGGATTCTAGTCTTGAATGTGAAGTCATTTTTTTTTATAGGAAATGCATCTGGATTAATCAGGCCTCAAAGCGGTATCGGACATCGTAGGAAAAACAAAAACAATATATAATCTTTGACCAAATAAATTTGCTTGATAAAAACTATATATATACGGGGCAATTAAGAATTTGTTGAATAAGATTCCTTGTAGTTCTTCGATTTGGAAAGCAAAATTTGTCGAAAAGAATAATCAATAATGAAGCTTGAAAGGTCCATATGCCTAAATACAGCAAATTGCGGCGCACATTTTAAATGTTTATCGTCTATGAGTCTAAAAAGTGTTTAGTTTTGTGTCATTGTTTTTGTAGATTTGAGGATCCTTTTAGTTCATTTCTATTGCCTAACATGGTCGTGTTCTCTGAAAGACAAATCTGAATGAGTAAACGTATAAGTTAAACTTGTCAAATATAAATTTTAAATTCAATTCTGAGCACATATATTTTCTTGAAATATTGAATACACCTCTAACACAAATATATATATTACTAGGTAACTCTGAAATTTAAACCCGAGACCTTGTGTTTTCAATCCACTCCCCTCATTATTTACTAGTATTAGATAAGTCGTCGAATTGGTGGAATAAATAACTAAAAAAGTACATCTTCGAGTTTAATTTCAACCACTTTCTCATCCTAAAATTTTCCACTTGGATCAATCATTTGACATTTGAAGACCTTTATTAACTGTCTTTTGAAAATGCAGCCCAAATAATTTTGTCTGTTTGGCATTTCTGCGCGTGGCTTTTGAATCAATTAAAATGCTTCTTTATTCTAGAAGGATAATTAGGTTAATGGAAATCGACCATAGAATGTTTAAAAAATGTAAAAAAAGAAACATAGTCATTAGCAAATAAGGTAATAATTGATTTAATTTAATTAAGAAACATCTTTTTTTTTTAGAATTGAACATTTCAACTTTCAACTCTTTACTCATTGGAGGTGAAAAAGAAATAGAACAAAGAAAAGAAGTAATGTAGTTTGTAATTCTAGCAGAGCAATCTTTTTAGATAATTCACCGCTAATTATGTTTTCCCAAGTCTAGAGCACCGTAAAATAGCACGACTAGCCAGTTTTCGGAGTTTCAATATTCCAGTATAAATATACTGAAACTCCATCATAATATCATTGGGTTCCAACATATTATATTGAATTTTCAGTTAGGGGTGTTCACAAAAACCCGAAAAATCGAAAACCGAACCAAACCGACCAAAAAAACCAATAGTTTTTAGGTTTGGTTTGGTTTTGGTTTTGAATTTTAAAAATCGATCAAATTTGGTTTGATTTGGTTTTGATTTTAATAAAAAAATAAGCAAAAAAAACTGAACTAAACCGACTATAGAAGTAATTATTTCAATCTATTATTACACACACACACACACACACACATATATATATATATATATATATATATATATATATATATAACAATAAATTTTTATATGAAGTTTCTAAAGTGTTATGGTACATATTAATCGTTTGTATTTTAAGTCTAGTTCTATGCTATTACAATAATCTAATTATTTGCTTTTACATTCTAGTTTGATTGGTAATTTGCTTTTACTAAGTACAAGAATTATTTCATGTTAAAAATAATTAATTTTTAATTGAGTACTTAAATTATTTATCACTATTTTATTCAATTATCATCAATATATCATGGTAAATGATAGATTTCTCACAGAGCAATTGGTTTGATAGTGTTAGGTTGAAAATGTAGTCGCCAAAATATGTGTTTGGTAGTGTATGTATCATATTTAAGAAAAAATCCGATAAATAACCGAAAAAACCAAAAAACCGATAAAAACCGACAAAAATCGAATCGCTAAAAACCCGACTTAATTGGTTTGATTTGTTTCCAACATTTTAAAAATCGACTTACTTAGTTTATTTTTTTTAGGGAAAAACCGATCCAAACCGAACCATGAACACCTCTAACTTCAGTATCTTATGTTGGAGGTTCACATGTAAGAAATTCAAACTCAAGTATATTATGCTTGAATATTTTCCGGATTTTAAACAGTATTTTCGTTCAAATTTATCTTTACATGAAAAATGATTAAATTTCGATTACCTTTGTAACTGTGGCTATTTTTTAATTAATACTTGTAAATCTGACTATTTTTTAATTTAACCCAGAGCACTAGGAATAGAGATGAGGAAGAGATTGGGCCAAGGTGGTCAAAGCCCAATTATGAGAGTTTGGCTAACCCAATTCAACAAGTTTTAGTCCCACATAGGGTTGCCCACTCAATGGCTTAAACTTAAATATATATGTGTGTGTAATCGTGTATAATCAAGCACAAAGTTACTAAAAACCCTTCTAATTTCACAATCCAGAGATCTAGTTCTTCTAAAAAAAAATCCCACAAAAACATGATATTAAAGAATTGCGAAACAGTTTATATATGACGTACTTCAATTTTTATGTACTTCCAACACTTGCAAATCGATATCTAAGGTTAAAACGAAAGCACTCAAAATTCTTTTACTTTGATTGTTTACTTTATTTTAGAATTCCACTTCATGTTCGGAGGAAAATAAATAAATAATAAATAATGGGACAACACGTGTATATGAAGCCGTCACCTCTTTCAAAATTTTGGAACGTACTTTGGGCCGTTAGGCCATAATTTATTTTTTAATAAAGTATTTTTATTTTTTTCGGATAAACTCAAATTTCACTTGAAATTGAATTTTTAAATTTTTGAGAAACCTGAAAATTTTCACTAGGATAAATATTTGTTTCCCCACTTGTAAGAATACAATGGTTTGTGGTTGATGATAAATATTTTGTTTCCATTTATAACCTTGACTACTGGACGAGATGATTGACAAAAGGCGATCTAGTCATAGTCACATGATAATTCAAAAATTAAATGGAATGAAACTTGTCAATATATAGTGTTTGACTAAAACAAACTAAAGCAATGGAAGGAATGAAACCACGACACTACTCATCAAGAATTTACGCCTTTTTAGTCTGCCTTTTTGGACATCATGTGTCTAACATCGACTTTCAATTTGGTCATTAATTAATTCTATGGTCAACATAGTAGTTAGAGTTCCGAATCTTTTTCCGCCACTAGTCCTGTCACGCACAGGACGTAACACCCTATACCTTATTACATGTTATTGGGCGAATCAATTAGCTGACTAAATCAACATGTGAATTCATAACATACTAAATACGGAAGATAAACTAACATATGCTGATATACGAAAGTCTGAATTATATAAATCAAGTGCAGAAACACTAATATAAATTTGAAACATATCTGCAGCCAAAATCGCTTAACATGAAAAGCATGCGACTATGTCTAATTGTTACTCTTGTCTATGGAGCCTCTAATAAAATACTGAAAACACTGACCGTCTAAAAATACTGAAAATGTCCCGAAAGAACTGGGGCATATAAGGACATATAAGTCTTTAACTAAAGTTTAAAAAAAAAAAAGATAATAGGAGAGTGAACTAAGCCCACTAGAAAGAGAAAAAAAGAAAAGGGAAAAAAGTGAAAAAAAAGGGACGCACATATCTGCTGCAATTGAAACATAAGCTAAAGAAAAGGGTTTGGACAAAAATCCCTTAGCCAACAATATATCAACCAGGAAAGGAAAAGTTTCTGGTGTTCTTAGCGTCAGAGTACCGTGCTTCACTAAAATATTGGTATATATTTTTGATATTCAATTATAGATTCCAGGTAGTTAGATGAAATTCTTCTCCTTTTTAAACCGTATTATTTTATATACATGATTCTTATAGGACTGGGTAGATATGGTTTTGAAATTGGATTAAGAGTTTAAAAGATAAAGTTTAGAAAATTTGAGAAAAATTCATGAGACTTTTCCATGAATTAACTGAGTATATTATATAAATAGGTTATGTTTGATGGATTTTGGATTGGTTTAGATTACCAGTAGCACTCATCAATATAACTTGACGAGTTGGAAAACAAAAATTAGACGTAAAATCTCAAAAAATTGGGTCGTGATAAAGTTGGTATCAGAGCTTAGGCTTTAGGTCCCGAGTCATGGAGCAATATTTAGTAGAGTCTAGTTCATGGGTATGTAGGCGCCCATACTTATGATCTTGAAGCTACTAAACATCTAAGATGTTTTCCCTTCTTTCATTCCTTAATCGTGCATTGAGATAACTTGAGATTGACTTTGGAGTATTTCTTTCACAGATGGCTAGGATACGCACACCCTCATCTGCTGGACGTGGTGCTGGACTGGTGTCGCGCCCCTTTCCTCGCGAAGTCGGGCTTCGACGTGTGACAACTCTTTTAAAGGAAGGGTGTTAAAAGAGAAGAGTCGTCATCTAACGATTTTTAAGGTGCGTTAAGGCACCTATTATGCAAATAACTCTGTTTTAACTAGTCGGTGCTACCAAAGATCGGGTAAGGACTCAAATTACCTCAAAGAGAAGGTGTTAGGCACTCTTCGAAGTCCACAACTGTGGGTCCCGGTCGAACTTTGGACTATGTGGATTAGGCTATGTAATCAACTAACAAAGGGAGATATAAAAGACAAAGAGTTTCATTATAACATAATGGAATTAGTACAACTCTTAAAGACTACAAGAACTCAACTATAACGGTCTATACTAGATGACTAGGTGCATAAAAGAAAGAAAGGGGGGAGGGGGGGAAGGGTCCTAAGTTTTTTAGCCTAAAGGATCACCCCGTGCAACATAAATAATACTTTACAACTCCTTTTAAATATGAGTTGCTCATATTATTCAGTGAGCACAGACTATCATCTCCTGCTACACGATTACTATGTTGAAGTTGTTTACTTAAAGCGTTCTAATTCAATTCTAAGTCGTGTCCTATGCGTGCACTACTCATCCCATGCCTATGTTCAGGAGGCTTTGGACCTACTATTTCGGTAGTTCTAGACTTTACTTTGGTTGCTCAAAAATGATAAAACTAAGCGACATTTAAAACATGTAGGACTACACATAAAGACAATAAAAAGCTCAAGTTAGCCTCCACATATAAGCAACAAATGCACGCGAGCAGGTTCATGCTATAAGCAGTAGAAAAATTCAGAATTAAGACGAGTTAGAGCCATTAGGTCCTATAGACATGGATTTTGTGTGATTTGATTTTTTAAGCGTACAGGCAATGCCAACGAATTTACAGATTATAGGTATTATAAATCCTATAGGCATGATCTATAAATTGTTTGCGCAACGAGGAAATAAAATCGTTTGAAAGCTTAAAAATCCGCGTTTGATTTTATTAGCATACTTTATAGGCGAGTAACAATATCCTATAGGCAGGATTTTTAAGAGTTGGCAATTGAAACTGGTTCTATAACACTTCATCCCTATAGGCATGTTTTCTAGGCGAGTAATGTGATGGAAATAACAATAATAGTAGCTAATTAATCAATTAAGGTCCTATAGACATGATATCTAGATGTATATTAATATGAGTAAGTATCTATCACTTAACGCGATCCTATAGGCATGCTATCTAATACATGAAAATAGAGAAAATTGAGCAAGTAATCGATGATGTTATAATATAATAGGTAGCTAATAACGTATAAGAGTTGAGCATTTGAACTAGTGAAATGCTCAGGTCCGGTCATGTTATCTAACAAACACATAGAAATAGAGCATGTTGAGAAAAATGAAACACTTAGGTCCTATAGGCATGTTTCTACCCTTTCATGCAAGCATAAGAAAATGCATGTTTCCTTAATTTCACTAACACCCCAGTTGTTGTTATTACAAATTATTACAGGCCCAATGAACATAAATATAAATGTTAAACACGAAAAATTGCAGGCCAAAAAGCAGGCCCAAAAGTAAAAAAATAAACCAGTATTGTCTGGGCTCTCAACAAGCTCACTTTTCTACGAATAGCAGGCCCAAATGCAAACTCAGCTCAAGCGCTGGAGTGTATCAATTGCACACCCCAAGTCTAGATTTTGGAATCATGTTAAAACCTAGATGGAGTCTCACTTACCAAATAATTGTGAGTTAACAAATACACCTAGCAATCACTTAAAGAATTTTGGGCCTACTAACAACGAATAAGTGACAGAATTTGAAGAAATGCATTTGTATTTTAGAAGCAGAAATAACAGTGTTGATTAAACAAAGAACATGCAAGTTAAGAGGATCAATAAGGCTTAGATTCCACATGGCAAGTTAATATAACAATACTGACATTCCAGGCTCGATCAATCAGCAGGAGATAGCATATTGAGCTGAAGAACATATTGAGAGAGTTAGGGGAATCAGGTTTTCTGAGGTTATAAGACAAATATATCAGAGTGCACAATGCCAAACAAGTCCAGAATATGGCACTAACCTAAAGGATTTCAAATGTCTATCTGGTATAATGAAAGTTCTAGCCTGATAAATCTAATAAGGCCACAAACAGCATATCAACATACTAGTAGTATAACTTGGTCAATATCATGAAACTTAATATGGTGGGATAAATCATAGTACAAAGTCTTTACAGAAACTTATGGCATGTGAAAGGCAGATTATCTACACGTTAACATGTAAGTTGACCATACATAAGAGAAGAGATGTGACATTTACCATAAAGTCTTAGATGATACTAAAGATCAGGATTACAAATAGCAAGGAAACATATTTAGCCTAGATCTTAAGGCAGTATGAGATCCATATAGCTGTGACCAGTTTGCAAAGAACAGTTGACTAACACAAGACTCAATAATTCATTCAAAGCAAAGTAATGGTTTCATAAGAGCTTTAGTATAGTACCCAATGCAAGGGATGAAAAGGATTCTATAACTAACAATAGGTAATCAGTTTTATTAAAAGAACACATGCAATAGGCATGCATTGAAACTCAAAGCTCAAACATGTTCAGATGCTAAGAAAAACATAGAGGTATGGAACTAATTCCAGAGAAAAACAAGAAAATCCAACATATAAGTGCAGGATATAGTGAAGGACATATATTAGCCTAACGCAAACTAAGAACAAACTAGAATCTATCACATGTACTAAAATGCATTCAACTATCGAAGAATATAGAATGACAAGGAAGTATCATAGAAGTGCAGTATCAATGATTCACAACTAACAAAGGAACTAAATCATGCTCACAGAATCTTAAATGTCCTTAATATCTAGAACACATAGACACATGAGGAAACATATTGAACATTGCAAGAGTTAAAGGAACTAACCAGTAGCAAAATTAGACGAGCAAAAGAATAAGGATATTAGAATACTGGTAGCAAGAACCCCAAATCTCCGATGCTTCAGAGTTCACAAGAGCCCAGTAAGGGTCCCGAGTAGTGCTTGCACCGGAGGAGGTTGATAATATTATGACCATGACTTTCAGCCGGCCAAAGAGCCAAGAGTTTCAAAGAATATGAACGAGTGAGAAAAGTATATTGAGTGCAATAGTAGTGAAAACTTCGGTCCCTCTAGAGGGAAATTGGAGAGGGGTTAATATATTAGTAGAAATTGAACAAACGAATAAGGAAAATAATTAATCAGACATAAATAAGGGAAGAAAATACCACATGCAATCAATAATGGAACTAGTAAAAGGAAAAAGTATAAATTTCAAACCCTAGTTCCACAAAATTTCAAAGAATCGACCAAAGATCTTGGTGAATCGGCCTCATATCACCTTGCCATGAATGTATACAGACGGAATACCGTCTAGATCTTGAAGATTAAAGACGGTTTTCACATGATTCCAGGCCTGGTACTTGCCGAAAATAGGCAAGTACTAAGTGATACAATAATCGTGTAAGTGACATGAAGATGAAGCATATATGAAATGCAAATCATAAGAGGATTCCATATCAGGATCGGAATCAGAGAGAATTAGAAGGTGTGACGGCTAGGGTTTTTGAAGAAGAAAAGAGGAACATAGAGAATAGAGGCGACTGTCTCAGGATGGTGAGGATTTGGGTTTGGGGTTGGGTAATTAAAAGTGAGGGGTTAACCGTGGGCCATTGATCTCTTAAGATTAACGGCCCGGATTTTAAAGAAGGCGAGGCGGGTTGTTTCAAACGGGTCATGCCCAGATTTTAAAGGGGTTATTTGGTTTGGGCTGGAAGGTTGGGCTAAGGATTTGGGCCAAAATTAACTCAAAATTGGGCTATAAATTAAAATACACGAAAATTATTAATAAATAATTTATAAAACTATTTAATATATAATAAAATATTACTTGTGCAATGAAGTGATTGAAAATAATAACAAAATTATAAAAATGCTATTTTAGCACAAATAATGTAATAAAATGCAATTATGCATGAATATAGGCCATTATTGCAAAATTATGTAAATAGCTTAAGAAAACACAAATATGCATAAAATAAAATATTCCGAAACATATATGATGATGAAAATAATAAATTTGGATAATTAAACCATTACGGAATAATTTAAGGGATAATTAATAAATAATCAAGTAATTTAAATTCGAAGAAATCAATTTTGAAGCTCTAAAAATGTGAAAAATTATAGAAAATACTTGTATAATTAGGTAATGACGTAAGAATGACAATTTGAAATTATATATATACTATTTTAAAAATATGAGGAAACAATTGGGTATCAACACGTGGTATTACCCGAGGTGGTGGTCAAGTTAGGGCTCATCAGACTAAAAGACAGGCCGTTCCTCAACCTGAAGTTGTGAACATGGGTCAACCCCAAGCTGCTATGCCAGATCATCTACAAGAACAGAGAGTTCAGGACGCTTCACCACAAGTGCCAACTGTTGTACCTACTGTTAGCTTACCAGCAGACGCAATGGCAAGGTTATTGAATATGTTAGAGACATCGGTGCCTACTCAGGGTGAAAGTTCAGCTCCTCAGGTTACTTTACAGACACAAGAACCTGCACAAACTCAAACTTTCGGGAATAAGGAAGTATCCCTACAAGAGTTCCTGAAATTGAAATCACCAAAATTCACAGGTTCTGATAATTCAGCAGATCCTCAAAGTTTCTTGGATGGGACACTCAAGGCATTACGTGCTCTAGGATGTTCTAGTGAGAGAGCCGTGGATCTCGCAACATACAAACTAGAGGATATGGCCAACACATATTATGAAACTGTATTGCTAGATAGGCCAGCAGGAGCAGCACCACTGACATGGGACGAATTCACTAAGTTGTTCATGAATAATTTTCTTCCAGACAACCTGATGCAAAAATATGCTAGAGACTTTGAGATATTGGTTCAGACTCCTGATATTTATGTGTCAAAATATAACACCAAGTTTTGTAAGTTGGCTAGATATTCTCCTTACTTAGTGCCTACCGAAGAAGATCGAGTTCAGAGGTTTGTTGATGGATTGGTTGGTCGTCTATACACTATAGTAGCCCCACAAATGAAGACTTTATCCTACTCTGATGCAATCGACCTTGCTAGAAAGATTGAAATCAAGGGACGTGATGAGCGTGCAACTAGTGATTTACGTAAGAAGGTCAAGACATGAGGGTCTTTCAGTGGTGGTTTTAGTGAAAATCGAAGAGCAGCAAATCAGGGACAACAACAACAAGGTTCTCAGACAGGGACACACCTGTCCTCACAGTCCATATACATACCACATTACATATAGGGTACTAGGGGACCATTATCATCTGGACATCGTAATTTTGGGTAGATATATGCCACTACTTCAGTCTTCCAGACCTGTGGTAAATCATATTTGGGGCAATGTCGTGTTCTAACTGGAGAGTGCTTTCGGTGTGGCCAGTTGGGACATCACTTGAGGGATTGCCCTCAGCCTCTAAGAAATTTCAACCAGGCTTCTATTTAGTCAGTTACACCTACTCAGACTATCGTAATACTTCAGGTGCTACAGGTACAGGAAATGGAGGTCGAGGTGCTAGAGATTGTGCTACTGTGAATCAAGGACAAGGGAATGATGGTAGAGGTCAGGCGAGAGTTTTTGCATTTACTAGACAGGATGCTCAGGCCTCGAATTTTGTGGTAACATGTATTCTTTTTGTATGTTCATTTGATGCACTTGCATTGATTGATCCAGGATCTACTCACTCCAAAGTGTCCTCGTACTTTGCTTTGAGGTTGGTAGACAAACTGAGCTATCGAATGATCCTTTTCTAGTTTCTACTCTTGTTGGAGAGTCTCTATTAGCTGAATATATGTATCGTGCTTGTCAGATTCGGGTTGAGGGTAGAAATACTTTATCTAACCTTATTGTACTTGATATGATTGATTTGATGTGCTGATGGGAATGGATTGGTTATCTTCTTGTTATGCTATCGTCGATTGTCATGCAAAAATAATTAAGTTTGAGATATCAAATGAACCCAGTTTATTCTAAGAGGGAGTCAGGTTCCATAGATTTGAGAAGTTGTATCTTTTATGAAAGCTCAACGACTTCTGAAGAAAGGTTACTTGGGTCTTTTACATATTGTAAATGACACAAGAAAGGAAACAATTAGTACTAAAAATGTACCAGTAGTAAGAGAATTTTCTGATGTATTTCCTGAGGATTTACCAGTATTGCCTCCGGTACTAGAAATAGATTTTGGTATTGATTTGCCACCTGACACATAGCCCATATCAATACCCCCATATCAGATGGCACCAGCAGAGTTGAGGGAGCTAAAGAAACAGTTGCAGGATTTGCTAGATAAGGGTTTTATCAGACCTCGCGTATCATTGTGGGGTGCACCAGTACTGTTCGTAAAGAAAAAAGACGGATCCCTGAGAATGTGCATCGAATACAGGTAGTTGAACAAGATAACAATACGCAATAAATATCATTTGCCTCACATAGATGACATGTTTGACCAGTTACAAGGGGCTGCCCTTTTCAAAGATTGACCTCCGTTCTGGTTATCATCAGTTACAAGGAGCTGCCCTTTTCAAAGATTGACCTCCGTTCTGGTTATCATCAGTTACAAGGAGCTTCCCTTCAGTTGCATTCATGTATTTAATGAATAGGGTGTTCAGGTCGTTTCTGGATAGATTTGTAATAGTGTTTGTCGATGATATCCTGATGTATTCTCGTAGCCAATGTGAACACGAGAATCATTTGAGAACTGTGTTGCAGACATTGCGAGAACATCGGCTTTATGCTAAGTTGTCAAAGTGTGAATTTTTGCTAGACTCAGTATCATTTCTGGGGCATGTTGTATCCACAAATAGAATTATGGTAGATCCTAAGAAGACCGAAGATGTGCATAAATGGCCCAGACCTACCTCTCCAATAGAGATTCGTAGCTTTTTAGGCTTAACAAGCTATTACAGGCGTTTTGTGCAGGATTTCTCCAGAATAGCAGCGCTACTGACTAAGCTAACACAAAAATATGCAAAGTTTCATTGGATGGAGGAATGTGGGTAGATCTTTCAAAAACTCAAAACAAGTTTGACAACTGCACCAAAAATTAGCCTTACCATCAGGTTGGGGAGGATTTAAAGTGTTCTGTGACGCCTCGAGGGTGGGATTATGATGTGTTCTCATGCAAAATGGTCACGTTATAGCTTTTTCTTCGATACAATTGAAAAAGCACGAGCAAAAATCCTACACATGATTTGGAGATGGCTGCAGTGGTATTCGCTCTAAAAATTTGGAGGCATTGCATATAAGGCGAAACTTGTGAGATTTATACTGACCATAAAAGTCTGAAGTATATCTTTCAGTAGAGAGATCTGAATATTCGGCACCATCGGTAGATGGAGCTACTCAAAGACTATGATTGTTCTATTTTGTATCATCCTGGAAAGTCAATGTGGTGGCTGATGCATTGAGCAGAAAATCTATGGGGAGCTTTTCACATATAGTTCCTGCAAAGAGACTTTTGGACAAAGATATTCAGAGACTAGAAAATACAATGTCGGAAATTCAGAGGCATTGTTGGCCGGTGCTCAGGCTAAGTATTCATTAGTTGAGCGCATTAAGGCCACCCAATATGAGGATGAACGATTATGCAAATACAGAGATGAAACCTTAGCTAGTAAAAGCAAGGATATGATTGTTGAAAGCGATGGTGTTCTTCTATTGTGTGACAGGCTGTGTGTAGCAGACGTCGATGGGTTAAGACATGCTAATCTTGAAGAAGCCCACAACTCTAGATACACTATGCATCCTAGATCAACAAAAATATATCATGACCTAAAGCAATTTCATTGGTGGGAAGGTATGAAGAAAGATGTTGTTAACTTTGTTTCTGGTTGTTTGACTTGTCAGCAGGTCAAGGCTGAGCACAGCGACCAGCAGGAGTACTACAACAAATTGAGATTCCGGAGTGGAAATGGGAAAGAATTACTATGGATTTTGTCACTGGTCTACCACGAACCCTTAGAGGTTATGACTCTGTACGGGTGATTGTAGATTGATTGACAAAATCAACTTACTTTTTTCCAGTGAAGACTACATATGGTGGAGTGAGGCATGCAGAGATATTTATGAATGAAATTGTCCGGCTTCATGGAGTTCCAGTATCCATCATCTCTGATAGAGGATCACAATTTACCTCACGATTGTGGAAATCTTTCCAAGAAGCATTGGGTACACAAGCAAATCTTAGTACTGCATTTCATCCACAGACAGACGGGCAGTCAAAACGTACTATACAAATCTTGGAGGATATGTTGAGAGCTTGTATTCTTGAGTTTGGAGGTAGTTGGGACGCTTATCTACCCTTAGCTGAATTCGTTTACAACAATAGCTTCCAATCCAGTATTCAGATGTCATTGTATGAAGCATTATATGGTAGAAGATGTCGTTCTCCAATCGGATGGTTTGAAGCTAGTGAGACTAACTTATTGGGACCTGACTTAGTACAAGAAGCTATGGACAAGGTCCAGTTGATCAGACAGAGATTACTTACAGCTCAAAGCAGACAAAAATCTTAAGCGGATAAGAGAAGAAGAGACTTACTGTTCGCAATTGGAGACAAAGTGTTCCTACGAGTCTCCCCTATGAAAGGTGTGATGTAGTTTGGAAAAAGAGGCAAGTTGAGCCCTAAGTTTGTAGGACCGTATGAGATATTAGACCGAGTGGGAGCTGTGGTATATTGTTTGACACTTCCTCCTGAGTTGTCTTTTATGCATCCAGTGTTTCACGTCTCAATGCTAAGAAAATGTATATCAGACTCATCTCAGGTGCTTGAAGCACCTACTATACAACTTGTTGAGAAGTTGTCTTACGAGGAGGAACCGATGGCTATTGTTGATACGCAAGTAAGAAAGCTACGTTCAAAAGAAATTATGTTCGTAAAAGTTATATGGAGAAACCATATAGTTGAAGAAGCTACATGGGAAGTGGAATGTGCTATGCGAGTCAAGTACCCTCATATATTTCAGTCTACAGGTATGTACTAGAATTAAATTTGGGGATCGAATTTCATAAGGTGGAGAGAATGTAATACCCTATATATTAATAAGGGCATATAATTCTTTAACTAAAGTTTAAAAAAAAAAGATGATAGGAGAATGGGCTAAGCCCACTAGAAAGAGAAAAAAGTAAAAGGGAAAAAGGGTAAAAAAAGGACACAACATATCTGATGCAATTGAAACAGAAGCTAAAGAAAAGGGTTTGAGACAAAAATTCCTTAGCCAACAATATATCAACCAGGAAAGAAAAAAAAAGAAAGAAAAAGTTCCCGGTGTTCTTAGCGTCATAGTACCGTACTTCACTAAAGAATTGGCATATATTTTTTATATTCAACAATAGATTCCAGGTAATTACATGGAATTCTTCTTCTATTTAAACCGTATTATTTGATATACAGGATTCTTATAAGGCTGAGTAGATATGATTTTAAAATTGGATTAAGATTTTTAAGAGATAAAGTTTAGAAAATTTGGGAAAAAATCATGAGACTTTTCCATGAATTAACTGGGTATATTATATGAATAGGTTGTGTTTGATGGATTTTGGATTGGTTTAGATTACCAGTAGCACGCGTCAATATAATTTGACGAGTTGGAAAACAAAAATTAGACGTAAAATCTCAAAAAATGGGTCGTGACACTGGGGCTCACCAAATAGATGGTATGAGAATTCTAGCGCTCCGATGTCACGACCCAAACCGATGGTCCACGACGGAAACCCGATACCTTACTCAACCGAGTACCAACTTATACATAAGACATACGAGCCTATAAGACTACAATAACCACTCCTATACTGAACATAGGCCGACAAAACCATACAATCTTTTACGTACACGACATCTGTTTACAAGCCTCTAAGAATACATAACTTTCATAAAGGTCGGGACAAAGTCCCGCCATACTAAACAATACACGTCTAAATCATACTAACCAAACAAGCAACTCTAAAGCAAATGGAGCGCACCAACATCTTTCGCTGAGCTAATAGCCTACTTGGAGGGCTCTCGATCTGTCTATCCGGACCTGCGGACATGAAGCGCAGTGTCCCCAAGCAAAAGGGACATCAGTAGGAATAATGTACTGAGTATGTAAAGCACATAAATAAGTATATAGCCGACATGGAAGAAATATAGAGTAAATGACTCAACCTCTAAGTCTGGATAACTCTGTAATTCATGAAATAATTATAGTGTCATGCATATGCATATGAATGTCATGTCGTGCATAGGTACATGTTTCATAACATCATTAGGGCTCTGAGAGCATCCCATTATATCATCTCAGCCACTGTGGGCAAAATCATCAACGTATACCAGCTGATCAGGTGGTGGTGCATATATAACGTCGTAACCTTTCCCATATCCCATATATACATATATACATATATATATATATATATATACATATATACATATATATATATATATATATAGATAACACCATCTGGTCATGGGTCAATGTGCATGTATAAATGCATGAAATGTATATGAAATACGTTAACAAAATCTCTCGGTATGTCATAAGACCATTTTGCCTCTGATTAATACCATGAAATAAACTTTACCAACTTACATATTTTTGAGACCCATGAACAAATGATAGAATAATATGACATATGGGAGAATAAGAATATACACATCTCTAGCATTTCTACTGATAGCATAATTTATAGACATTGTGTATTTGCTAATTTTGCTCGTGTCGTATAGATCATGCCAAAAGAAAGAAGGGATAGCCTTAAAATACCTGGAATAGGGAAAATCTGTATGATATTCTTGAAAAATATTGCACCGTACTCCCTTAGAATCGCGAAATCTCACGTTGCTAAGGTGCTAAGAAATCTCGTTGGAATTTTTGTTGCTAAATTTGGAATTCTTGTAGATGTTATGAATTCTATTTGTTTTGTAACCTTTGAAATAGAAATCATTATCAAATTACTACTTGAATGTCTAAAGTCCAAAGAATCCATAATGCCAATTCTCACGTTCTGGACATGTTATGAAGTTTTAAACAAAAGTTTTGAGCCCTCATCCGTTAGTTAGCAATTTTGTATACAATATTGATAAGGTAAGAAAGTCTCTTAAGTTTGAAAGCTTGTGGGGCCCACTTTTGGCTTACTTGGCCAACAATTCCTTCAAATGTGACATATTGTCTTGTAATTTAATAGTCATCACTTAAGACATGGGTTGCTGCCACGTTTTGGTGGGTTTAAGCCTATCCAATTTTTATCCACCCATTTCCTTAATTACATGGTTAATTTTCCACCAAAAATCCACATAATTAAGAATTATCTCAACTTGCTTAAAATACTACTCACTTTTAATACACTTTAATATCATGGTCATGTGGTACCCTATATGGCATTAGTCCAGGTACTTATAGTCCGGGCCTTATCTTAAAATGCCAAACTTCGACAAAATTCATTTTCATCGATTTGCTTACCCTCTCACCTTCACAAATTTACTTATCACTTGATTGCAATAGTATAATACTTATAACCTCATAATCTCATTCGCAAACTTACGTTGATTAACTTACAACGAAACTTTAACATATGAAAATGCGGGATGTGACATCTCATTTCCCGAGATTCCATCAATTTATTTATGGCGTACTTCCACATATGAAAACATGGGGTGTAACATCATTCCCCCCTTTGGAACATTCATCCTCGAATGTTGACTAATGCACTAATCATTTTCATGACTTATGTCTTCCGAATACTTTAGTACTCTCCTTGCCATCTAGGCAACTGTTCCATGAATAATTTCAAAGGCTAGGGCACTTCCCCCTTTAGGCCTCTTTCTCACACCATGACTCATGGTGGGAATTCTCCCAATCTCGTAACTATTGATACCTTCTGTCATGCAGCCTGTACGACTTCTTTCTATTATATGCGACTATGCGGCTATCCTCTCCTCTTTCCTCCAGCTTTTAGCCATTCCCTAGGCCTTACTTTGTGAACATATACTAAATTATGTCAAGTCATCTCTCTGGGCGTCATTAGCTTTACTACATCTAAGTAGGCCATACTATACCATAACTCTTACTTCGATTTGTCGTTATTGAGGTCTGCTACCAAGTCCAGGTTACTCTCGTTGCTTATCCTTAAGGCTGATGGCCTAATCTCATTTCATACTTGTAACTTTTATCCATCCCTTGTTGATTCACCTCAATATTGATCTACGATCTACCACTGATAACTTGAGCTCTTATGTAACACGGTTGTTAGGGCTCACGTCTTATCGGGGAACATCTGAAATGATTAAATTGATCCACCTGGGAGTGATACCATGCTTCCATAACCGTATTTCATAGTATCCCTATGTGATTCACCTTACGTGGGTATTTTAATCCCGTACAATACGTGAAAATCCTCTTCAAGTAATTACTTAATCGAAGGCCCAAACATCATCCTTTACCTCTCACAATTACACCCTCATTCTACTACCAGGGCAGTCTTCCATCTCTTCTAAATGCTACTAGTCTTAGACTCCTTTGAGTTCATTCAGGCTATATTGAGCTTTCTATAACTTAGAGGAACCATCGTCTCCCTTATTTTCACGGGCTTAATCTTGAGGACTTATCCATTTTCGTCACCTTCTCACTTGCCCTTTTCTTATACTTTAGCTTTCGACTGATTTCCTTATGCTTTTCTGGAACATCGAGACATCACATCATCTCTAACTTTTGTTTTACTCTCTAATTAGATCTTTTGGTACTTAGAAACCTTAGGCTGGAAGGTATGCCATTGACGACGTTGCTATCATTCCTGGATGCTGAATACCCGCGCTTCTAGCCTCTTATCCGCAGTATGGACTATTCATAGCCTTCTGCATTTGAGTATCTTGTACGTTGTTCACATTTTCCTTACTTACCTTAAAATATTGCCTCGCATACTTCTATCTCTTTCATAACCTCCCTTCCACATAGGTATAATTTACCTCCACAACCTGAAGCTCTATTATAATACTTGCACCTTTGGTACATATACAATCTGGTGGGAGCTTCATACTGACTTCTTATGAGGCTAGTACTCTTCAGTTGGCTTCATTATAGAGCCGTTATAAAATATGGATATTGTTCTCTCTCTCTTATACCTCTGCTATTTAAGAGTGATTCTGCAATGTTCTCAATACGATTTCTATAACTGTCCGGGGCCAATAATCAGACTCATGATTCGCTTGGTTAATGTAACTCTTTACTTTTCTTTTCCTTCTAATCAGCCTTCATGTAGGCTTAAGCTATCTTCTGATATGCGGCTCATGCAATTTAGTTATTACTTTAGCCTTTCATGGATGTTAAGGGAAACCATGAAACAATCTTGTAATGATTCAATCCTTTGTCCATGACTTGGACCCAATTCCTTCTTTTAACTCATACCGGAGTATTTTACGGCTGATCATTAATTGAATAATTCCTTTGGTTCCATTTCAGCTTTCTTCAAATGTAAGCAATTGTTTTTCTTGGTCTTTTTGCCCCTTGTTATGTGCATACTTAGCTTATCTGAGTTCTTACGCATGCCCAAAATTTTTGTGCAACTTATATGGTCTCGAATATCACTTTTGGTTTCACTCCCCGCTCATTAGATGTGGTAGGTGACACTTTCTTATGGAGTGCATACAATGTTGTTGTGAGACTGTTATTACGTGACCATTTCCTCTTCAGGTCACTGAGTTTAGGTTGAAGCCTGCTTCCTTATTTTCCTTAGCTAGTCTTTCATGGTAGTACTTAGAGAGGACCCTCTAACTCTTGTAAATTTGTGAGCTCATTAAATTGTACACTCAACGGACCTCCTGATGTCCTTCCTTGCCTATACTTATCCGTAGTTATTTACCTCCACGACCTTGTGCTCGTGGGGTTACTTCTGAGCTGATATTTTGATTGTTTTTCCAGTGGCACTCCCCTTTATCTCTGTAACCCTCATACGGTACCTTTACTACCCCAACTTCTATGTTAATATTTCTCAAGGTCATGATGTCAAATTTGTGAGACTGGATTCCCCATGTTGGTGTTCGTTCTGTTTATCTTGAACGATCTATTAATTTTGTAATGACCCGACCGGTCGTTTTGCATTATCGGACCCGTTCCCCTAAATGAAACTTCCCATAGCAGCTTATTGTGATTTATGACTTGCGGGGATGGATGGTTCGGGATTCAGAAGTGTTTTGAGCGATATTGGAACACTTAGTTCCTTAAGGTTGGCCTTTTTGGCCAAATTTGACTTCGGTCAACATTTTTAGTAAACGACCTCGGAATCGAGTTTCGACTGTTCTGGTAGCTTCGTATGATGATTTCGGACTTGGGTGTATGTTCAGAATGGGTTTTGGATGACCCGGAAGCGTTTCGACGCCCAATATCGAAATAAAAGTTTCCTTAAGTTCATATTGTGGTTTGGGACGTGTTTTTGTGTTATCGAGGTCCGAACGGAATTACGAGATCGGAAATAGTTCTGTTATGTCACTTATGACTTGCTTGCAAATTTGGGGTCATTCCGAGTAGTACAGGTTGGTTTGGCGCATTGTTAGCGAATTCAAGAAACTTAAAGTTCCTAAGTTTGATTTTAGGGGTTTTGAGATGTGATTTTGAGTTTTAGCGTTGTTTTGGGTGTTTCGAAGGCTCGAGCGAGTCCGTATTATGATTTGGGACTTGTTGGTATATTTGTACGGGGGCTCGGGTGGGCCCAGGTGCCTCTCGGGCACCAAACGAGGCCAAAAACCAGCTGAAGCAACTGCTGGTGCACCTGTTCTGGTGTGACCGCAGGTGCGGTTGCCCAGTCGCAGGTACGGAGCCGCAGGTGCGAGCCCAGGCCCTTGTCCCATTTTACAAAGGTGCGAGCTATTGCTCGTAGGTGCGAGACCGCAGGTGCGGTCCTTGAGCCGCAGGTGCGAAACCACGGCTGGGCAGTGTGTTTTAAAAATGGGACTTAAGCCATTTTTGGGCACTCTTCTTCTTCCTTGGGGTAACTTTGAGCATGCAAGAGAGACAAACGACCCAGCCATTTTGAGGTAAGTAATTCCTACCATGAACTTAGTCTAATACTTGGATTCTTAGGTAGATTAACTCATTAATTAGTGAAAATTTAAGGGTTAGAGTAAAAACCTAAGTTTTATAAAAATTTAGAGAAATACCCGTGAATTGGCTATGAAATCATACAAAAATCATATATTAACGATCCTTAGGTTATCGGTGAGTGTTTCCTTCGAGAATTTTCAGAATCCGAGCATGCGGGCCCGGGGGTGGATTTTAGGATTTTTTCAAGAATGATGGATTGACTAAATAAGTAGGAAAATTCCATGCTTTGAGTATAATTTGATATATTTACGTAACGTTTGATTAGTTTCGAGTCCTTGGGAGACGAGTTTAGAGTTTCGGGCGCGTTCTTGGTCCGGGAGTAGATTCGACACGAGGTGAGTCTCCTTTCTAACCTCGTAAGAGGGAATTGTCCCCGTAGGTGATTTGAATGCTATGTGTGATGTTTGTGGGGGATACGTACGTACAAAGTGACGAGAGTCCGTACGTAGCGGCTATTATTATTATGACCGGGTAGTTAGGCCCACATCATGCCTTGTGTTTTCCTTGAAATGAACTATATGCTTAATGAATTAATGTTACATGCGGCTTATTTCCCTGAGATCATAGAATTTGAAAAATTTTAAGGAATTGTTCACTGAGAAGTAATTTAAAAAGAATATTGTGTGTCCATGTGACCGCTTCGCAATTTACATTCCGCGAGCGGAGTGTGATTTCCCTCACTCTCATGGGAGTGGGCCGTACGCCACGGCAGATTGAAAGATGCACTTATGGTTCGGGTTGTTCATCCCTCGGCAGTGCATATATATGGTTATTTTATGGCAAATATGCACTTATGGTTCGGGCCGTTCGGGCCGTTCGACCCTCGGCAGTGCATAGATTTGACTATTTCATGGCAAGGATGCACTTATGGTTCGGGCCGTTCGACCCTCGGAAGTGCACATACATGATTATTTCTATGGCTCAGGCCGGTTGTCCTTATCCCGTGTGCGCATGATAAATTGTTACTGAATTCATGGATATTGATCTAATAGATATTTGGGGGAAGATGAAGTAGTAGTTGTTTATTTACGTCCAGCATTTACTTGGATTTCAGTGCCTTATATATTTGTCGCTTTACTACCTTTACATGCCTACCGTTTTCATCATATTCTGTTAAATTATACTGTTGGACCTTAGTGAGTGTTAAGTCGACCTCTCGTCACTACTTATTCGAGATTAGACGGGATACTCACCGGGTACATAATTATTTATGTACGCATGCTACACTTTTGTACTTAATTGTACAGGTTCTGAGGCTGGTGCATCTGGTTATCAGACTGGAGCTCGATTCTGATTATAGTTGGACCTGACTTCACGGTGAGCTGCTTCTCCTGATGATCCTCGACATCACCATGGAGTTTCTTTTGCTTATTTCCCGTCTATTTCTTTCAGACAATTGGACTGTATATTATATCTTTTGTATATTTTGTTAGTATGCCCGTAGGACTTGTGACACTAGTTCGTCGCACACACACGTGGTAGTTATTATGGATTACGGGTCTGTATATATGTGGGCTCACGCCTCCTTATGATCGCTTTTGATTTAAATTGGCTAATGATCCTTTTCGATTTATGTTATAAGCTTTAAAACTTGGTATATGTTGAAATGTTTAATCAAATAAGAAAGAACCCTTAGTAAATTGAGTGTTGGCTTGCCCGACCCTGCTGTTGGGCCCCATCATGACCTGAGTTAGGATTTAGGGTCGTTACAACATGGTATCAGAGCTCTAGGTTCACATAGGTCTCACGAGTCACGGGCAAACCCAATAGAGTCTTGCGGATTGGTTCAGAGACGTCTGTACTTATCTTCAGGAGGCTATAGGGTGTTAGGAAACCTCTCCTTATTTTTATTCTATCGTGCAGTCAATGGTTTACTAAATCTCATTCTTCTATTCTCTCACAGATGGTGAGCACGCGCACATCCGATGTTCCAGACCCGGGAGATGCCGCTACCCCCACCGTCTGAGGCCGTGGCAGAGGCCGGGGGAGGGAATCGGCCCGAGGTAGGGGACGAGGGCATCCCAGAGCTATTCCAAATGCACCACCACCAGGGGATCCTATCATACAGGAGCAGGACGAGGTGCCTCCAGCAGATCCTGCTCCAGTGGACTTTATGATGGTGCCAGGCTTCCAGGGGGTCATGGGCCGTATGATGCGATTTATGGACACTATGTCCCAGGCTAGTTTATTTCTAGCAGATCCTGCCATATCTCAGGCGGGAGGGTGGGCCCAGACTCCTATCGCCCAGGCTGCAGGTCAGGCAGGAGCATTACATCATACCCCGGGTACATTGCCCGTGGGTGGGGTCCAGCCTATTGCAGCAATACCTGAGCCCAGACCAGTTGCGGACGGTGATCCGTAGAAGTTATTGGATAGATGGGGATTTCATCCTCCAGTCTTTAGGGGTGAGCAAGGCGAGGATGCCCAGGATTTTGTGGACATGTGAAGGGATAGACTGCACAACATGAGGATACTAGAGTCCCATGGAGTGGATTTCACTACCTTCCAGTTGGAGGGCAGATCCTGTAGGTGGTGGAAGTCCTATATTCTCAGCAAGCCAGCAGATTCTCCTCCTGTCACTTAGGAGCAGTTCACGCAGATGTTTCTAGATAGATATATTCCACCCTCTGAGAGGGAAGAGCTGCGGTATCAGTTTGAGCAGCTAGAGCAGGGACAAATGTCAGTGACGGATTATGAGGCTAGATTTTCAGAGTTGTCTCGCCATGCACTCATGATGACGAGAGGATGTAGAGATTTGTGTCTGGGTTGCATCCAGGTATTAGGGCCACCATGTACTGAGAGGTAGATATGGGTACTCCTTATCAGCTCGTGGTAGAGATTGCTCGCAGGATCGAGGAACAGGGAGCAGGGGCAGCAGGGCAAGAGGGCTAGATTCTCCGGAGATTTCAGAGGTGCCCCAGTTAGGGGAAGAGGTCATTTTAGCAGTAGTCAGCCCAGCAGGACTTCATATTCAGCACCTCCACCACCTCCCCGAGGTGTTCCAGCGAGGCCTCATTTCAGCGCCATGCCAGAGCGTTCCTACCATCCTCCAACCATTCAGAGTTCACCCAGTGGTTATCCCAGTCATCCGAGACCCTCCAGCCCCTACTTCAGTGCTATGCCAGAGGGCTCACATCGCTCTCCGGTCGTTCAGGGTTCTTTTTTGGGGCAGCAGGCCATGGTATCTGGAATTTGTTACGAGTGTGGGGAGCCAGGTCATATGAGGAGACATTGTCCCAGGTTTCGGGGCAAGGCTATACAGCAGGGTTATCAGCTGATGGGTCCAGCACCAGCAGTCCGGCCACCTAGATGTGGAGGACAGGTCGGCAGGGGTCGTCCGAGAGGTGGAGGCTAGTCAGGGGGATGTCAGTCAGCTCCTGTTCACCCTGGTGGAGCTCAGTCTTTTGGTGCTCCAGCTAGGTTCTATGCCATTCTGGCCAGATTAGATGCAGTGGTCTCAGACGCCGTGATCACAGGTATTATCTCAGTATGTGGTAGAGAGGCTTCAGTATTATTTGATCCAGGATCCACCTATTCATATGTTTCAGCATTATTTTCTCATTTTCTGGATGCTCCTCGTGAGTGCTTGGGTTATCCTATATATGTGTGCACCCCTGTGGGCGATTCTGTGGTGGTAGACCGGATCTATCGGTCTTGTGTGATCGCCTCCTGTGGGTTTGAGACCAGAGCGGACCTTTTATTGCCCGACATGTTTGATTTTGAGGTTATTCTAGGCATGGATTGACTATCTCCTTATCATGGCGTGCTGGATTGCCATGCTAAGACAGTTACTTTAGCCATGCCCGAGTCGCCTAGGCTGGAGTGGAGAGGTTCCTCAGTTAGTGCAGCTAGCCGGGTTATTTCATTCATGAAGGCTCGACATATGGTCGAGAAGGGGTGTCTGGCCTATCTTGCTTATGTGCGGGACGCCACCGCCGAGTCTCCGATGATTGATTCAGCGCTAGTTGTTCGATAGTTTGTTGATTTATTTCCTTCAGACCTTCCGGGCATGCCTCCGGATCGTGATATTGATTTCTGCATTGATATAGCTCCAGGCACCCAGCCTATATCTATTCCTCCATACCATATGGCTCCGAAAGAGTTGAAGGAGTTGAAGGAGCAGCTTGAGGAGTTGTTGGCTAAGGGATTCATCAGACTGAGTGTATCGACGTGGGGTGCTCCAGTTCTGTTCGTGAAGAACAAGGATGGGTCTATACGGATGTGTATTGACTACTACCATTTGAACAAGGTCACCATTAAGAACAAGTATCCTTTGCCGCGCATCGAGGATTTGTTTGAATAGATGCAGGGTTCTAGGGTGTTTTCTAATATTGATTTGAGATCGGGATATCATCAGTTGAAGATTCGGTCCTCAGATGTTCCGAAGACTGCTTTTCGTACGAGATATGGCCACTATGAGTTCCTGGTGATGTCCTTTGGCTTGACTAATTCCCCAGCAGCATTCATGGACTTGATGAATAGGGTGTTCAGGACGTATATTGATTCCTTTGTCATTGTCTTTATTGATGACATCTTGATTTACTCACGCAGCCTGGGGGAGCACGAGAAGCATTTGAGAGTTGTGCTCCAGACTTTGAGGGAACAGAACCTATATGCTAAGTTCTCCAAGTGTGAGTTCTGGTTGGATTCCGTAGCATTCTTGGGGCATGTGGTATCCGGAGAGGGTATCAAGGTTGATCGTCAGAAGATCGAGGCAGTTCAGAGTTGGTCGCGTCCTACTTCATCTACAGAGATCAGGAGATTTTTGGGCCTAGGGGCTATTATCGCCGATTTGTGGAGGGGATTTCTTTGATCGCAGCTCCATTGACTAGATTGACTTAGAAAAATACTCCATTTCAGTGGTCTGAAGAGTGTGAGGCGAGCTTTCAGAAGCTCAAGGCGGCATTGACTTCAGCACCAGTTCTGGTATTGCCTTCCGGTTATGGGATGTACACAGTATATTTCGACACTTCACGCGTTGCCTTGGGGTGTGTGTTGATGCAGGGAGGGAGAGTTATTGCTTATGCTTCGCGCCAGCTGAAGGTTCATGAGAAGAATTATCATTTGCACGATTTGGAGTTGCGGCGATTGTTCATGCTCTTAAGATTTGGAGGCACTACTTGTATGGGGTGTCCTGTGAGGTTTATACAGACCACCACAGCTTGGAGCAGTTGTTCAAACAGAGGGATCTTAATTTGAGGCAGCGCAAATGGCTTGACTTGTTGAGGGATTATGATATCACCATTCTTTATCATCCGGGCAAGGCAAATGTGGTAGAAGATGCCTTGAGCGGTAAGGCAGAGAGTATGGGTAGCTTGGCTTATATTGTAGCACATGAGAGACCTCTAGCCTTGGACGTTCAGTCCCTGGCTAATCGCTTGGTGAGATTAGACCTTTCAGAGCCTCGTTTATTTGGGGAGATTAAGGCCCGGCAGTTCGATGATCTGTGCCTAGCAGAGCTTCGGGAGACAGTGGAGCAGGGTGGTGCCAAGGAGGTTACTATTGGCGAGGATGGTGTTCTGAGACTTTAGGGTCGTTTATGTGTTCCTAATATTGATGGCCTGAGGGAGAGGATTCTAGAGAAGGCACACAGTTCTCGGTATTCCGTTCATCTTGGTGCTACAAAGATGTATCGTGATTTCAAGCAGCATTACAGGTAGAGGTGGATGAAGAGGGACATTGTGGAGTATGTGACTAGGTGTCTTAATTTCCAGCAGGTGAAGTAAGAGCACCAGAGGCCAGGAGGCCTACTTCAGCAGATGTCCATTTCTGAGTGGAAGTGGGAGCGCATCACTATGGACTTCGTGGTTGGGTTGCCTCGGACTTTGCGGAAGGTTGACGTGGTTTGGGTCATTGTGGATAGATTGAACAAATCGGTGCATTTCATTCCAGGGGCTACTACTTATACTTCTGAGAGGCTAGCCCCGATCTACATTCGGGAGATAGTCCGGTTGCACGGCGTGCCGGTGTCCATTATATCAGATCGAGGTCCTCAATCCACCTTGCATTTCTGGAGAGCATTGCATAGTGATATGGGTACCCAGATAGATCTCAGCACATCATTTCACCCTCAGACTGATGGTCAGTCGGAGCATACAGTTCAGATATTAGAGGACATGCTCAGGGCGTGCGTGATTGACTTCGGAGGTCAGTGGGACCAGTTCTTGCCTTTGGCCGAGTTTGCTTATAATAATAGTTATCATTCTAGCATCGAGATGGCCCCATTTGAGGCTTTGTATGGTCGGCGATGTCGTTCTCCTATCGGGTGGTTTGAGCCTGACGAGGCTAAGTTATATGGCACCGACCTGGTGAGAGATGCTTTAGAGAAAGTGAAGGTGATTCAGGAGAGGCTCCGCACAGCTCTGTCCAGACAGAAGAGTTATGCGGATCAGAAAGCACGTGAGGTATCATTTATGGAGGGAGATAAGGTCCTATTGAAAGTCTCGCCAATGAAAGGTATTAAGAGGTTCGGGAAGAAGAGCAAGCTGAGCCCAAGGTTTATAGGTCCCTTCGAGGTGTTGAGGCGAGTTAGGGAGGTTGCTTATGAGCTAGATTTACCTCCCAGTTTGTTAGGAGTTCATCCGGTCTTTCATGTATCCATGCTCCGGAGGTACCACGCCGACTTCTCTCACGTGGTTGATTTCAGCACTATTCAGTTGGATGAGATATTGGGCTACGAGGAGGAGCTAGTTGCTATTATTGATAGACAGGATCGCCAGTTGAGGTCCAAGAGAGTTTCTGCGATGAACGTCCAGTGGAGGGGCCAACCAGTCGAGGAAGCGACCTGGGAGTCCGAGGAGGACATGCAGAGCAGATATACGCACTTATTCAGCAATTCATGTATGATTCTAGACCCGTTCGAGGACGAACGTTTGTTTAAGAGGTGGAGAATGTAATGACCTGACCGATCGTTTTGCATTATCAGACCCCGTTCCCCTAAATGAAACCTCCCATAGCATCTTATTGTGATTTATAACTTGCGGGGACGGGTGGTTCGGGATTCAGAAGTGTTTAGAGAGATATTGGAACACTTAGTTCCTTAAGGTTGGCCTTTTTGGCCAAGTTTGACTCCGGTCAACATTTTTAGTAAACGACCTCGGAATCGCGTTTCGACGGTTCCGATAGCTTTGTATGATGATTTCGGACTTGGGCGTATGTTCGGAATGGGTTTTGGATGACCTAGGAGTGTTTCGGCGCCCAATATCTGAATAAAAGTTTCCTTAAATTCATATTGTGGTTTGGGACGTGTTTTTGTGTTATCGAGGTCCGAACGGAATTTCGAGACCGGGAATAGTTCTGTTATGTCATTTATGACTTCCCTGCAAATTTGGGTGTTTCGAAGGCTCGAATGAGTCCGTATTATGATTTGGGACTTGTTGGTATATTTGGACGGGGTCTCGGGTGGGCCCAGGTGCCTCTCGGGCACCAAACGAGGCCAAAAACTAGCTGAAGCAACTACTGGTGCACCTGTTTTGGTGTGACCGCAAGTGCGGTTGCCCAATTGCAGGTGCAGGACCACTCCTGCGGTCCCAGCCTCGCAGGTGCGACCCCCAGGTGGGCTGCCCAGTTCTCGCAGGTGCTGAGCCGTAGGTGCGGACTCCTGCCCGCAAGTGCGAGCCCAGGCCCTTGTCCCATTTTCCACAGGTGCGAGATATTGCTCGCAGGTGCGAGACCGCAAGTGCGGTACTTGAGCCGCAGGTGCGAAACCACGGCTGGGCAGTGTGTTTTAAAAACGGGACTTAAGATATTTTTGGGCACTCTTCTTCTTCCTTGGGGTGAGTTTGAGCATGCAAGAGAGACAAACGACCCAACCATTTTGAGGTAAGTAATTCCTACCATGAACTTGGTCTAATACTTGGATTCTTAGGTAGATTAACTCATTAATTAGTGGAAATTCAAGGGTTAGAGTAAAAACCTAAGTTTTATAAAAATTTAGAGAATTCNCTTGCGGGCGCGGAGGTGGATTTTGGGATTTCTTCAAGAATGATGAATTGACTAAATAAGTAGGAAAATTCCATGCTTTGAGTATAATTTGATATATTTACGTAAAGTTTGATTAGTTTCAAGTCCTTGGGAGACGAGTTTGGAGTTTCGGGCGCGTTCTTGGTCTGGGAAGTAGATTCGACACGAGGTGAGTCTCTTTTCTAACCTCGTAAGAGGGAATTGTCCTCGTAGGTGATTTGAATGCTATGTGTGATGTTTGTGGGGGATACGTACGTACAAAGTGACGAGAGTCCGTACGTAGCGGCTATTATTATTATGTCCGGGTAGTTAGGCCCACATCATGCCTTGTGTTTTCCTTGAAATGAACTATATGCTTAATGAATTAATGTTACATGCGGCTTATTTCCCTGAGATCATAGAATTTGAGAAATTTTAAGGAATTGTTCACTGAGAAGTAATTTAAAAAGAATATTATGTGTGCATGTGACCGCTTCGCAATTTACATTCCGCAAGCGGAGTATGATTTCCCTCACTCTCATGGGAGCGGGCCGTACGCCACGGCGGATTGAAAGATGCAATTATGGTTCGGGCCGTTCGACCCTCGGTAGTGCATAGATATGGTTATTTTATGGAAAATATGCACTTATGGTTCGGGCCGTTCGACCCTCGGCAGTGCATAGATGTGACTATTTTATGGCAAGGATGCACTTATGGTTCGGGCCGTTCGACCCTCGGCAGTGCACATACATGATTATTATTATGGCTCAGGCCGGTTGTCCTTATCCCGTGTGCGCATGATAAATTGTTACTGAATTCATGGATATTGATCTGACAGATAATTGGGGGAAGATGAAGTGGTAGTTGTTTATTTACTTCCAGCATTTATTTGGATTTCAGTGCCTTATATTTATTGCTTTACTACCTTTACATGCCTACCGTTTTCATCATATTCTGTTAAATTATACTACTCGACCTTAGTGAGTGTCGAGTAGACCTCTCGTCACTACTTCTTCGAGATTAGATGGGATACTCATTGGGTTCATATTTATTTAAGTACTCATGCTACGCTTCTGTACTTAATTGTACAGGTTCTGAGGCTGGTGCATCTGGTTATCAGACCAGAGCTCGATTCTGATTACAGGTGGACCTGACTTCACGGTGAGCTGCTTCTCCTGACGATCCTCGGCAGCACCATGGAGTTTCTTTTGCTTATTTCCCGTCTATTTGTTTCAGACAGTGGGACTATATTATATCTTTTGTATATTATGTTGGTATGCCCATAGGATTATTTATACACGTCGACATCCTCCAACGTCGCTGCACGGGGTGCAATCACTATGACATCAATAACCCATCCTGAGCCCGTGCTCATTCACTATGACATTCGCATTTGACATTATTTATACACGCCGACATCCTCCAACGTCGCTGCACGGGGTACCATCATTTCTGTTGCTTCCAATTTCCGGCCATATGATAGCCAATATTTCAAATCAAGCCCGTGGACCCAATCACCGTCCACTAAAACTCCCAAATCACTCTAAACTTTCTCCAAGCGTATGGTACCCTGCCACTGAATCCATATGCTACTCTGCCACTCTCCAACTTAGGTCAAACCAACTCTTTTAAGCAACTTCTCGACTCCTGCCTCCTACACTTGGCTTCCTAGAAGTTTAATCACCACCAGACACTTCCCACATGCTCTTCCTCATCCTTTGTTGCCCAGTTGTTGCCTTAAATAAATATCTATATCTGTAGCACTTGAACCGATAGATCGCTACTAACTACAACCCTTTCCGAAGATCCTCCTTCTCGAGACGTCGGCATTAGCAATACCCATTTAACTCTGAACCACCGCACCCCCGATCTCTGACAGCCGCTTCTCCAATACTATCTCGCAATATCCTGTCCCAAAGGCGAATTGTAGAAAATCATAACACCGATGAACTTAACACATTTATTCGAGGATGACGACACCACGTCCCAGATAAAAATTCCTCCACACTTGAAAACACCATGTCTCATTACCATATCAACCTAAACCTGAACATTTATAGTCCGACATCCTTTCCTCCACCAGAAATAAAATACCGAATCTCAAATCGTGCTCTGAGTAAACCTCATTTCATGTCGTTCACTGCCCCGACACATAGGCAAGCATCCTACCATCACGTCATACTTCACGATAACTGTTCATAAGCATCATAGCAACCTGTGCCTAGCCTCAAAGCTCTTAGAAGTACAGCTACCGAGTTGAGATGACAGAATATCCTTCCACGAAGCGACGACAATATCCCAAACAACCACGCAAGGAGAAACATCTTGCACCACATCTGTAGTACCATTACAATTACTCACTTCCCGATTTATAACCAGCGCTTCGCGTCATATAAGATTAAGTAGGAAAGAAACATAGGTCAAAGCCTCAAAGGAATCAAATCGCAGGATGAGGAATCAAGAAGGAAAGTACTCCTAACAGCCCTGTAGCCTCTCGAAGATAAGTACAGACGTCTCTGTACCGATCCGCAAGACTCTACCAGACTTGCTCATGACTCGTGAGTGTAACGACCCAGCCGATCGTGTTGAGAGTTAGAGTCCCGATCCCCTAATAACTGATTTCCCCATGTTTGTTTCTACTTTTGGGACTTGCCGGAGTGATTGGCCATGAAATTCGGAGAGTTTTGGGACACTTAGTCCCTATTTATGAGTTAAGCCTTAGAAATCGGACTGTGGGTGGAAATGTGTGAATACGGGTCTGGAATGGAGTTTCGTCGACTCTATTAGCTCCGTTGAGTGATTTCGGGGTTAGGAGCACGTCTGAAATGTGGTTTCGAGGTCTGTGGTTGAGCTAGGCTTGAATTGGAGAAAGTTAGAATTTTGGCGATTTCGGCCGATAGGTGAAATTTTGATATCATGCTCAGAATGGAATTCCGAGAGTGGATGTAGGTCCGTATGTCATTTGTGACCTGTGTGTCAAATTTCAAGTCATTCGGACCATTTTTGACGTGTTTCGGCATCGTTTTGGATTTGGGGAAAAGTTTCTAAGTTTTTAGGCTTGAATCCATGCATAATTTGTGATTTTGGTCTTATGTGATGTGGTTTGAAGGCTTGAATAAGTTCGAATGAGGTATTAGGACTTGTTGGTGGTTTTGGTTGAGGTCTCGGCGGCCTCGTGTGGGTTTCGGATTCTCAAACGGGAAGATTTTTGACTTAAGCCTAAAGCTGAAGTTGCTGGTTCTGGTATCCCGCACCTGCGGAAAGGGAGCCGCAGGTGCGGACACGTAGGTGCGACAAGGGGTTCCACAGGTGCAGGATCGCAGATGCGGCCCAAATACCGTAGGTGTGGCCCCAACCCAATTAATGAGTTTTCGCACCTGCGATGCATTTTCCACAGGTGCGGTCCAATTGGCCGCAGAAGCGGAAATCGCTGGGCAGAAATAGGCAATTTGAGGGTTTGGACTTCATAATTTTTAAAATCAATTGGAGCTCGGGATTTGGCGATTTTTTGAGGATTTTGAAGAGGAGATCAATAGGTAACGATTCCTAATCCTATTTCCCTTGTATTTCATCAATCTATAGTGAATTCTTCAATCTAATTAGGGAGAAATGATGGGAAAGTGTTTGAACATGAGAGGAAAGTCCCCCAATTGAGAATTCGATTTTTGAGTGAAATTTCGACGTCGGATCATGATGATTTTTGGTTGAGTGTACTCGTGAGTGAATGGGTGTTCAGAATTTGTGACTTTCACCCGATCCCGAGTCGTGGGCCCCGAAAACGTTTTGGGGAATTTCCCTAATTTCGCGCTTAGGCTTCAAATTTATTTGTTGAACTAGTTTCTTGTAATTATATTCACATTATGAAACTTATTTGAATAAATTCGGGCCATTCGGAGTTTGGTACTCATGGCAAGAACGTGATTCCGGGTTGGTATGAGCAGTCGAGGTAAGTGACTTGCCTAACCTTGTGTTGGGGACTTCCCCCTTAGGATATTTGATGCTAAATATTGTGTGGGCGCCGTGTACGTGAGGTGACGAGTACGTACACGGGCCGTTGTTTCAAAACTCTCATTTTTCCCTTACTAAAACATAAATTGTTTTCTCTTCTATGAATTTGCTCTCATATGATATATTGTTTAGTTTAGATTAGGAAAGCATGCTTACGAGCTTAATTGCCTACTTGTTTTTTCTTTCGTGCGCCATGTTTAGTTAAGCCCTTATATTCCTTATCTGTGATTAGTATAAACCGTGTGATTTCGATGTTATGCTTGTCATTCATCCTGCATAGCATATTTATTTTGGGACTACGGACGTATTCCGGGAGATCCCCCTGTACTGCATATTTATTTTGGGACTACGGACGTATTCCGGGAGATCCCCATGTACTGCATATTTATTTTGGGACTACGGACGCATTTCCGGGAGATCCCCCCTGTACTGCATAATCATTTGGAACTACGGGACGGTATCCCCGGAGATTCCACTCTGTGATATATATTGTGTTGAGTCGAGACGTCTCTTTACTGTAGGACTTATGTTGTTTTTCTTAAACTGTTTTACTATATACATTACCTATCTTTGTACTATTTTAAATTGATTTACATAGAAATCCAGTAGAGCCTTAACCTGGCCTCGTCACTACCTGACTGGGGTTAGGCTTGGCACTTACTGGGTACTAAATGTGGTGTACTCATGCCCTTTCCTGCACATATTTTTCGTGTGCATATCCAGGTACGAGCTATCAGCCTCATGGTTAGTCGATGCTGCTGATTCTAGGAGACTGTAAGGTATTTCTGCCGCGACCCCAGAATCCTCCGAGTCTCCTTCCATTCTATTTTGTAGAGATGTTCTTATTTACTTTCCAGTTTTTGTTAGAGCTACAGTAGTGTTAGAAGCTTGTGGCTATTTGTGACATTCCGAGTTTTGGGAAGTTATATTTGGTATAGCCGAGCGGCCAGTACGTTATTTATGTCATTGCCCTTATCCCCTATATTGCCTGTGTTTCAATTCAAGTTTCCCCATTTATAGTAGGCTTACCTAGTCGTAGAGACTAGGTTCCATCACGACACCTTCGGAGGGTAAATCGGTTCGTGACAAGTTGGTATCAGAGCATCTAGGTTCATAGGAGTCACAAGCCGATTTATTAGGGTCTCGCGGATCGGTGCGGAGACGTTTGTATCTATCTTCGGGAGGCCATGTAACTGTTAAGAACAATCATATTATTTGATTTCCTTGTCGTGCGAGTTATTGACATAAAAAATAAATTCTAAAACTCTATTCTATTCTTTCTCACATATGGTGAGGACCCGTACCGGACGGACCGACGACCAGGCACCCCTGCCCCCAGCCAGAGCTACCAGAGGCAGGGGTAGGGGTAGAGGACGAGCACACGGTGCAGCCCAAGAACCAGCGAGAGCAGCGACAGAGAAACCTACAGCAACTCCAGCTAGAGAGCCGGCACAGGAGGTCCCTATTGTTGCTCCAGACTTACAGGAAACTTTGGCTCAGTTCATGAACATGTTCAGCACTCTAGCCCAGGCTGGACTACTTCCGATAGCTCCCACTACATCTCAGGCCGGGGGATGGGCACAAACTCCCGCAGCCCGCACTCCTGAGCAAAGGGGCCAGGTTGATCAGGCCCCGGAGTATATTCACATGCCCCCAGTTGCTCCGGTACAACATGAGACCAGGGTAGCTGCTTCTGAGGCAAAGCATCTCAGACTTGAGAGGTACAAGAAGTACCACCCACCTACTTTAAGCGGACTAGCTTCAGAGGATGCTCTGGGTTTTCTTGAGGAGTGTCATCGTATTCTCCGCACTATGGGAATTGTGGAGATCAGTGGGGTTTTTTCACCGCTTTCCAGCTGAGGGGAGCGACATATCAATGGTGGCTTTCCTATGAGCTGAATAGTCCGGACGAGGCAGCCTCACTCACTTGGACTCAATTTTCAGAGATGTTTCCACGAGAGTATTTCCCTCAAAGCCTCAGGGATACTTGGCGCACGGAGTTCGAGCATTTACGCCAGGGTTCTATGACTGTGTCGGAGTATGCAGTCCATTTCAGTGAGTTAGCTCGGCATGCACCAGCCTTGATTGCCACAGTCAGAGAGAGGGTTCGCCGCTTTATTGAGAGACTCCACCCTAGTATTCGGACCAGTATGGCCAGAGAGTTGGAGACGGATATCACTTATCAGCAAGCAACGAGTATTGCCAGGAGAGTAGATGGCATGTTTTCCTGGGACCGAGAGGAGAGAGAGGCCAAGAGGTCTCGAGAGACTGGCCATTTTTCAGGAGCTCGTGCACCAGCAGCACGCTACGGTAGGGGCTTTGTGGGTCGCCCTATTCATTCAGCTCTTCCAGCAACCAGTGGTATTCCAGCTCCTCCTCGAGTCCTATTATGCACTGCCAGTATCCAGTATGCCTCCAGTTCGACATGCTATTACCAGCCAGCCCAGTAGTCCAGCTCCTGTTCAATCTCAGCTGCAACATCCTCTGAGGGGTTGTTTTGAGTGTGGTGACACTCGTCACATGATTAGATATTGCCCCAGGGCCAGGAGGGGTGCACTTCCACAGTCTTATCAGCCTCCACGTGCTCCGTCGGGTCCTATGGCTATTCTTCCAGCCCCAGCTGCCACTCCACCTTCTCAGCCAGCTCAAGGTGGAGGTCGGGGAGGTAGAGGTCGCCCTAGAGGGGGAGGCCAGGACAGATACTATGCCCTTCCATCCCGTTCCGAGGCTGTTGCTTCAGATTCAGTCATCACAGGTATTGTCCATGTCTGTTATAGGGATGCATCAGTATTATTTGACCTAGGATCTATGTACTCATATGTGTCCTCTTATTTTGCTCCACATTTGGGGATATTTCGGGATTTTTTGAGTTCCCCTGTTTATGTATCTACTCCTGTGGGATACTCTCTAGTTGTGGACCGCGTATATCAGTCGTGTTTGATTACTCTTAGTGGTTTTGAGACCAGGGCTGATCTATTATTACTCATCATGGTAGATTTCGATGTTATCTTGTGCATGGACTGATTGTCGCTCCATTTTTTTTCTATTCTTGATTGTCACGCTAAGACCGTGACGCTGGCTATGCCAGGCTTGCCAAGGTTAGGGTGGAGAGGTACCTTAGAGTATACTCCCCGCAGGGTCATTTCATTTCTTGAGGCTCAGCGGATGGTTGAGAAGGGGTGTGATGCGTATTTGGCCTATGTGAGAGATGCCAGTGTTGATACCCTTCCAGTTAAATCAGTTCCAGTAGTGAGGGACTTTCCTGATGTACTCCCAGCTGATCTTCCTGGTATGCCGCCCGACAGAGATATTGATTTCGGCATTGATTTTTTGTCGGGCACGCAGCCCATTTATATTCCTCTTTACCGTATGGCTCCTCCTGAGTTGAAGGAGTTGAAGGAGCAGTTACAGAAGTTGCTTGAGAAGGGTTTCATCAGGTCCAGTGTATCACCTTGGGGTGCTCCAGTGTTATTTGTTAAGAAAAAGGATGGCTTTATGCGTATGTGTATTGATTATCGCTAGCTGAACAAAGTTACAGTGAAGAACAGGTGTCCTTTGCCTCGCATTAATGATTTATTCGACCAGTTATAGGGTTACAGAGTATTCTCCAAGATTGACTTGAGTTCTGGATATCATCAGCTGAAGATTCGGGAGCCAGACATCCCGAAGACTGCCTTCAGGACCAGATATGGTCACTATGAGTTTCTTGTCATGTCATTTGGGCTGACCAATGCCCCAACAGCTTTTATGCATTTGAGGCACAGTGTGTTCAGGCCTTATCTTGACTCCTTCGTCACTGGGTTTATTGACGACATCCTGGTGTATTCCCGATCACGAGAAGATCATGAGCAGCACTTGAGGACCGTGCTTCAAACTTTGAGGGAGAAGAGATTGTATGCAAAATTCTCCAAGTGTGAGTTCTGGCTTGATTCAGTGGCATTCTTGGGCCACATAGTTTCTTGTGATGGGATCAAGGTAGATCCGAAGAAGGTGGAGGCGGTGCAGATTTGGCCTAGACCGTCATCAGCTACAGAGATACGCAGTTTCCTTGGGTTGGCAGGGTACTACCGTCGCTTTGTAGAGGGATTTTCATCTATTGCAGAACCTATGACCAGACTGACCCAGAAGGGTGCTCCGTTCAGGTAGACCGAGGAGTATGAGGAGAGCTTTCATAATCTCAAGACAGCTTTGACTACGGCCCTAGTGTTAGTGTTGCCTACGGGTTCGGGGTCCTACACTGTGTATTGTGATGCCTCGAAGATTGGCCTTGGAGCAGTATTGATGCAGGACGGTAGGGTGATTGCCTACATGTCCAGGCGGTTGAAGGTGCATGAGAAGAACTATCTGGTTCATGACCTCGAGTTAGCATCTATTGTTCACGCCCTGAAAATCTGGCGTCATTATTTGTACAGTGTTCCCTATGAGATTTACACTGATCACCGGACTTTGCAGTACTTGTTCAGGCAGAAGGAACTTAATATACGTCAGCGGAGGTGGTTGGAGCTACTTAAATACTATGATATCACCATATTATACCACTCGGGGAAGGCCAATGTAGTGGACGACGCCTTGAGTCGCCGGGCGGAGAGTTTGGGGAGCTTGGCATATCTTCCAGCAGCTGAGAGGCCTTTAGCCTTGGATGTTTAGACTTTAGCTAGCCAGTTCGTGAGGTTGGATATTTTAGAGCCTAGCCGGGTATTAGCTTGTGTGGTTGCTCGATCTTCCCTTTATGACCGCATCAGAGAGCGCCAGTATGATGACCCCCACCTTCTGGTTCTTCAGGACAGGGTACGATGAGGCGATGCCAGAGATGTGTCTATAGATGATGATGGCGTGATGAGGATGCAGGGGCAGATCTGTGTGCCCAATGTAGATGGTCTTCGGGAGTTGATTCTTGAGGAGGCCCATAGCTCGCGGTACTCCATCCATCCAGGTGCCACGAAGATGTACCAGGACCTGAGACATCACTATTGGTGGAGAAGGATGAAGAAGGACATAGTGGAATTTGTGTCCAAGTGTCTCAACTGTCAGCAAGTTAAATATGAACATCAGAGACCAGGAGGATTACTTCAGCAGATTGAGCTTCCAGAGTGGAAGTGGGAGCGGATCACATTGGACTTTGTAGTTGGGCTTCCGCGGACTTTGAGAAAGTTCGATGCTATTTGGGTGATCGTGGATCGGCTGACCAAGTCAGCTCATTTCATTCCGGTGCTGACCACTTATTCTTCAGAGAGATTGGTTGAGATTTATATTAGAGAGGTCGTCCGTCTTCACGGTATTCCAGTGTCTATCATTTTAGACATAGATACATAGTTCACATCACGGTTTTGGAGAGCCATACAGTAGGAGTTGGGCACGAGGGTGGAGCTAAGCACAGCCTTTCACCCTCAGACAAACGAGCAGTCTGAGCGCACGATTCAGATTCTTGAGGATATGCTCCGTGCCTTTGTGATGGAGTTTGGAGGGTAATGGGACCAATACTTGACACTTGCAGAGCTTTCTTATAATAACATCTACCATTCCAGCATTCAGATGGCACCGTATGAAACTTTGTATGGTAGACGATGCCGGTCTCCAGTGGGATGGTTCGAGCCGGGAGAGGCCCGATTGTTGGGTACAGATTTGGTCCAGGATGCCCTGGACAAGGTGAAGGTAATTCGGGAGAGACTTTGCACAGCCCAGTCCAGGCAGAAGAGTTATGCGGACCGGAAGGTTCGCGATTTGGCATTTATGACTGGTGATCGAGTTTTGCTGTGGGTATCGCCTATGAAGGGCGTCATGAGGTTCGGGAAGAAGGGTAAGCTGAGTCCGAGATTCATTGGCCCTTTTGAGATATTTCGGCGTGTTTGGGAGGTTGCCTATGAGCTTGTCTTGCCTCCCAGCCTAACAGGAGTTCATCCGGTATTCCACATGTTTATGCTCCGGAAGTATCACGGCAATCCGGCTCATGTATTGGACTTCAGTTCAATACAGTTGTACAACGATATATCTTATGTTGAGGAACCAGTAGCCATTTCGGATAGGCAGGACAGAGAGCTCAGGTCGAAGAATATTGCATCAGTAAAGGTTCAGTGGAGGGGTCATCCGGTCGAGGAGGCGACTTGGGAGATCGAGCAGGATATGCGCAGCCAGTACCCTCATCTTTTAACAACTTCTGGTATGTCTTATTCTCGTTCAAGGGCGAACGATTATTTTAAGAGGGGGAGAATACAACTCAGTCGGTCATGTTGAGAGTTAGAGCCCCGATCCCCTAATAACTTCTTTCCTCGCGTTTGTTTCTGCTTTTGGGGTCTTGCCAGAGTGATTTGCCATGAAATTAGGAGAGTTTTGGGACACTTAGTCCCTATTTATGAGTTAAGCCTTAGAAATCGGATCGTGGGTGGAAATGCGTGAAAACGGGTGGAATAGAGTTTTGCCGACTCTACTAGCTCCGTTGAGTGATTTCGGGATTATGAGCGCGTTCGGAATGTGGTTTTGAGGTCTGTAGTAGAGCTAGGCTTGAATTGGCGAAAGTTAGAATTTTGGCGATTTCGGCCGATAGGTGAAATTTTGATATCGGGCTCAGAATGGGATTCCGAGAGTGGCTGTAGATCCGTAGTGTCATTTGTGACCTGTGTGTCAAATTTCAGGTCATTCAGACTAGTTTTAATGTGTTTCGGCATCGTTGTGGATTTTGGGAAAAGTTCCTAAGTTTTTAGGCTTGAATCCATGTATAATTTGTGGTTTTGGTGTTATTTGATGTGGTTTGAAGGTTCGACTAAGTTCGAATGAGGTATTCGGACTAGTTTGTGGTTTTGGTTGAGGTCTCGGGGGCCTCGGGTGGGTTTCGGATGCTCAAACGAGAAGATTTTTTACTTAAGCCTACAACTGAAGTTGTTGGTTCTGGTGTCTCGCACCTGCTGAAGGGGAGCCGCAGGTGTGACAAGGGGTTCCACAGGTGCGGGATCGCAGATGCGGCCCAGGTACCGCAGGTGCGGCCCCAACCCAATTAATGAGTTTTCGCACCTGCGATGCATTTTCCACAGGTGCGATCCAATTGGCCGCAGAAGCGGAAATCGCTGGGCAGAAATAGGCAATATGAGGGTTCGGACTTCATAATTTCTAAAATCAATTGGAGCTCGGGATTTGGCAATTTTGTGAGGATTTTGAAGAGGATCTCAATAGGTAACGATTCCTAATCCTATTTCCCTTGTATTTCATCAATCTATAGTGAATTCTTCAATCTAATTAGGGAGAAATGATGGGAAAGTGTTTGAACATGAAAGGAAGGTCCCCCAATTGAGAATCCTAGTTTTGAGTGAGATTTCGACGTCAGATTGTGATGATTTTTGGTTGAGTGTACTCGTGAGTGAATGGGTGTTCGGAATTTGTGACTTTCACCCGATCCCGAGTCGTGGGCCCGGGAGACTTTTTTGGGAATTTCCCTTATTTTGCGCTTAGGCTTCAAATTTATTTGTTGAACTAGTTTCTTGTAATGATATTCACATTATGAAACTTATTTGAATAGATTCGGGCCATTCGGAGTTTGGTACTCGTGGCAAGAACGTTATTCCGGGTTGATTTGAGCAGTCGAGGTAAGTGGCTTGCCTAACCTTGTGTTGGGGTCTTCCCCCTTAGGATATTTGATGCTAAATTTTGTGTGGGCGCCGTGTACGTGAGGTGACGAGTACGTACACGGGCCGTTGTTTCAAAAATCTAATTTTTCCCTTACTAAAACATAAATTGTTTTCTCTTCTATGAATTTGCTCTCATATGATATATTGTTTAGTTTAGATTAGGAAAGCATGTTTACGTGCTTAATTGCCTATTTGATATTTTTTTGTGCGCCATGCTTAGTTAAGCCCTTATATGCCTTATCTGTGATTAGTATAAACCGTGTGATTTCGATGTTATGCTTGTCATTCATCATGCATAGCATATTTATTTGGGACTACGGACGTATTCCGGGAGATCTCCCTGTACTGCATATTTATTTTGGGACTACGAAAGTATTCCGGGAGATCCCCCTGTACTGCATATTTATTTTGGGACTACGGACGTACTCCGGGAGATCCCCCTTGTACTGCATATTTATTTTGGGACTGCGGACGTATTTCGGGAGATCGCCCTGTACTGCATATTTATTTTGGGACTACAGACGTATTTTCGAGAGATCCCCCATGTACTGCATAATCATTTGGAACTACGGGACGGCATCCCGGGAGATTCCACTTTGTGATATATCTTGTGTTGAGCCGAGACCTCTCTTTACTGTAGGACTTACGTTGTTTTCTTAAATTGTTTTACTATATACATTACCTATCTTTGTACTGTTTTAAATTGATTTACGTAGGAATCCAGTAGAGCTTTAACCTGACCTTGTCACTACCTGACTGGGGTTAGGCTTGGCACTTACTGGGTACCAAATGTGGTGTACTCATGCCCTTTCATGCACATGTTTTTCATGTGCAAATCCAGGTACGAGCTATCAGCCTCGTGGTTAGTCGTTGCTGCTGATTCTAGGAGACTGCAAGGTATTTCTGCCGCCACCGCAGAATCCTCCGAGTCTCCTTCCATTCTGTCTTGTAGAGATGTTCTTATGTACTTTCCAGTTTTTGTTAGAGCTACAGTAGTGTTAGAAGCTTGTGACTATCTGTGACATTCCGGGTTTTGGGAAGTAATTATTTTGTATAGCCGAGCGGCCAGTACGTTATTTCTGTCATTTCCCTTATCCCCTTTATTGCATGTGTTTCAATTCAATTTTCCCCATTTATAGTCGGCTTACCTAGTTGTAGAGACTAGGTGCCGTCACGACACCTTCGGAGGGTAAATCGGGTCGTAACAGTGAGACCTAAGGGAACATAGTGCTCTGATACCATGTTGTCACGACCCAAAAGCCATTAAAGGTTGTGATGGCGCCGGAAACCATTGTCAAACAAGCCAACACTAAATAGTTAGTTAAATTTTCATTTTAGTATTTTTGAAAACATTTCTTTTCCTTACATTTAGCAATAAATAATGAACTTCACCGAGGAAATAATAATGTCTTTAACCACTTTTTAATACTAACTAATCCCATTTACATCCCAGAACCCGGTGTCACAAGTGCATGAGCAATTTCTAGGAAGTAAAAAGCAGTAATACAATAACCGTCCGGACTACAATTGGACAGTAGGGGAAATACAATACAATACTCTGAAGGAGACTCTGCTAGATGCGGGTCGTCTTGAGAGGTGCAGCTCACCTAAGTCTCTGTATCAGCCATGCCGCTGAGCCAACTAGACCGCTAGACATACATGTGCATGTGCAACAAAATACACAACAAGTGTAGTATGAGTACAAAAACAACGTGTACCCAGTAAGTATCCCGCCTAACCTCGAAGAGGTAGTGATGAGAGGTCGACCTTCACACTTACTGGAGGTCAAATTGATATAATTAAATGTGACGCTAAGTATGGATGTCATAATTAAATAAAAAATAACAACAGGAAGGGACAACTTCTTTCATAATTATAATTTCAATTTCCGTCATTTTAGTTGACAACTTATATCTCAAGGCAATTAAACAGTTCAAATCACAGAAAGTGCCCAGCAAATACCATGCGCAAGCAATGCCGAGGTCGTACGGCACGATCCAACAAAATAATAAAATGTGCACTGCCGGAGGGTCGAACGGCGAGAACCATAGATGCATCTATTACCCCGCTTGCGAATCATACGTGCGAAGCGGTCAAATATAAATAATAGAGTTACTCCGCTTGTGAATCATACATGCGACGCAGGTACTCATAGATACACGCATCCAAACAGTCAATCCAGACTTTATCAGGAAGACAATTACCCAAGAAAATGATAATTTCTCATTTAATGGTCAAGAAGATGGTGTTTAATCTTTTTTTTTTTATATATATTTTTAGAAATTCATTTGCCTAATTCGATATGATTTAAGCATTTTAAATTATTAGTAAAATTACAAGTACGGCAAGTAAAGCATGTTTTTGGGTCCTAGAATACCCGGACATAAGCATAATAGTAGCTACGCACGGACTCCCGTCACCTCGTGCGTACGTAGCCCCAACAAGTAGTAGCACATAATTAATTATTTCACCTATGGGGACAACTCCCTCTTACAAGGTTAGAAAGGAGACTTACCTCGCTCCGAAGTTCCATAACCGGCTCCCAAGCCCTTCCGACAACTCAAATCGATGCACAACTCTCCAAAACTAGTCAATAATCATGCAAACCCATAAATGTATACTCAATTAATCATACGAATTCAATTTATAACAATTTCTAACCCCAATCGCAAAGTCTTAAAAATCACCCTCGGTCCCTCGGGCCCACGTGCCCGGATTCCGAAATTTTTCGAAGATAAAGTTTATCCAAAACCTCAATTTATTCCAAATCCCATGTCCAATCTAGTGGTCAAAATCCAAGAATATAAATTTCTAGGTTTTCTACCAAAACCCTACAATTTCTACAATTTCCATGATAAAATCCTTATATAACCATGTATTTAACTTGGAATAAGCAGGAATCACTTACCTTGTGATGCTCAATGAAAATCTCCCCGGGAGCTCTCCAAAATCAACCAAACCAAATGAAAAAGGGGCCAAATCTCGATCTTAAAACATTATGCCCAGCAATTTCTTCGCACCTGCGGTCCACCTGCCGCTTCTGCGGCTCCGCACTTGCAAAAATTTCCATCGCAGGTGCGGTCTCAGCTAAACTCGACCAGGTCCGCTTCTGCGGAGCCCGAACCGCTCCTGCGGCCTCGCTTCTGCGGGAGATGCATCGCACCTGCACCCCAGCCAAGCCCAGCCTATTCCCGCTTCTGCGACACCAAGGCCGATTCTGCGGCTCCACACCTGCGGCCAAAACCCCGCAGGTGCGGTTACACCAGATACGTGCTGCTTCATTTCTTCTTCAAATCTCCGAATTCGATATGTTAACCACCCGGAATCCACCCGAGGCCCCCGGGACCCTGTCCAATCACACCAACCAGTTCCAAAACATAATACGGACCCGCTCGAGGCCTCAAATCACATCAAACAACGCTAATACCATGAATTGCACTCCAACTCAAGCTTAATGAACTTTAGAACTTCAAACTTCCTCATTCAATGCCGAAACCTATCAATTCACACATGATTGACCTCAAATTTTGCACACAAGTCACATTTGACATTACGGACCTACTCCAACTTCCGGAATCGGAATCCGACCCCGATATCAAAAAGTCCACTTCCGGTCAAACTTCTCAAAAACCTTTCAAATTTCTAACTTTAGCCAAATGACTCCAAAACGACCTGCGGACCTCCAAATTCACTTCTGATCACGCTTCCAATACCAGAATCACCATATGGAGCTATTCCCATACTCAGAATCCCAAACATACATCTGTAACACTAAAATGTACTTCAATCCAAATTTATGAATTTCTTCCGAAAAGCCAACTTCCACATTAGACACCGGAATGCTCCCGAGTCATTCAAAACCCGATCCGAGCATACGGTCAAGTTTGAAATCATCATACGAACCTGATGGAACCTGCAAATCCTGATTCCGGGGTCGTTTACTCAAAAATACAACCTTAGTATATTCTTCCAACTTAAAGCTTCCGAAACGAGAATTCTCTTCACAAATCAACTCCAGAACTCCCGGAATTCCATTCCGACCATGTGTACAAGTCATAATACCTGATGTGAAGTTGCTCATGGCCTCAAACTGCCAAACGACGTGCTAGATCTCAAAATGACCGGTCGGGTCATTACACTATATCAGTATCATATTGTTACACCAATATTTTCGTACGTGAGAGTACATCGTAAGTCAATTGATGTAAGCTCAGAAATAAGATTATATTTGATGGAATATAAAGTAAGTTAATCATGTTACATTGGAGGTTACAAATATTTAAGATCATGAATAACGAGTACCAAGAGGGTGGGAAAACTTAGAAGCTAAACCAATTGAAGAAAATAAGTTTCGTCGAAAGTCGACGAGTTTGGAATGTTATAACATGTACTTTAGGGTGAGACTATGGTTCATTACATGATAAGTAGGTTATGCTATGAGTTAATTTTTATCGTATGATAGTTGTGTTCTACATTTTGAACTCAAGCAAGTTGTGGAACAAAAGTCGGCAAAGGTCTTCACAATACACTCATAATGTGCTTAAAATTAGGTCAAATGTAACTGAGATTTTATCCCAATATACTTGGAATTATTGGATGATCTACCAACCAAATTTAATATATATGAGTGTAGTTTCCAATTCATTAAACCGTTCATCGATACAACATAGGAGAAGAGAGATATTTGCAGTTTCGCGAGACTGCGCAGACATCATAAGTGACAAGTAGGTGGATCACTAGAGCTTTTTGAGAAATACATTTCATGTGATATATTAGGTCTTATTGGGACATATAATATACCAAATTTAATCTCTTGGAATTTAGTTTCCAAATATCCTAACCGTTCATTCATATGACATTAGGATAAAAAGATATAAGCGTCGGAAGATGGATCAATCCTAGGGTGCCAAGCTAGCACCTCTTTGACTTTTCCAAACTTGATATATAAAACCTTAGGTCGGATTTCTCTTCATTATTAAGAATAAAACGAACATAGAACACCCATAAACATAACCTCAAGATATCTTCTAGGGTTTCAAAGAATATTATCATTCCGGGCAAGAAATCGAGAAGCAATAACATCAAAACGATCCCTACGATGTAAGTGTCATTATACCGCCTCTCCTTTTTCTTTGTAGTTAGAGTTTTGGAAGGTACTTAATAGTTAAGAAACGTCTAATATCTGTATTTAAGTGTTTAAATATCAATTAAGGTTGATAAATATATTTCCTAATAGTTAGAACTCACCAGATGGTGATCGGGAGCCGTGAGTTCGAGTTATTTGACCTGTAGCGGACTGTTTTGTGTTGTTGTTGGGCTGCGTATTTTACTACTATTTTGTGGAGTTTTGGAGGAGAAAGAGTGTGTATAAAAACCATATATATGTAAGGTTGTGATCTGGTGGTTCGTTGTAACATTTCCGGGTGGTTTTGCACGACTACAGTGGTCGTCTTATGTGTGAAGTGATTAGGTTGTGTGTGGACTGTTTTGGGAGGCTCAATATGATTATTATTGATGTTGTTTGGGCTTTTTGGTGATTTTTTTTTACTTGTGTGAAGTAATATAAATAGGGGAGGTTCTGCTGTTTCATCGTAAAATAGGTTGTGGTTGATACATAATAGTTATGACGCCTAAACGATAACGATAGTGTCGTTTCTCTTATTGTAGATTAAGGAGTTGTGACATTTGCGTAGCTTGAGGTTGGGGAAGTATATACAAGGTATGTGAGGCTATCCCTTTCCTTATTTTTCATGACTCCGATTGTACATAATGCAATGAACGAGCTTCCAAAGATACTCTACTCTTAGAAGCTAGCAGTGCTTACATTGTTTCCCTTCTTATGGAACAATTGATGTTAAGGTTTCTTTTCTTATTCTTATGCTATCAATGTTGTTGGTACTTCCTGATTCTTATAAAATTCTCAATGAAGAGTTAGCCCTAATGATGTGTACAGAGAATATCGACCTTACGTCGCTCTAAAATGTTCAGAACATGATTCTAATGAGTCCTGCATGCATTATATATATGTATCTATTTTAATCTACCGAGCCGCGCTATAGTTGGCCGGGTATGGCACCTATTGTGCAACCACTGATCAGTTGGGTTTACCGAGCTCTCTTTGAGGTCGGGTATGATATGATGATGATGATGCCCACAAAGGCGAATGTTCTATGATGATGATGATGCCCACAGAGGTGGATGTTTAAAAAGATTATGTGTATATATGTATCATGCATTTCATGTTAATGTCTCTTAGAAGCACTCAGATGCTACAGGTTGTATCTCCTACATCTCTCTTTACATTACTGTTCTTATTTATGCTTTCCTGCCTTACGTACTCAGTACTTTATTCGTACTGACGTCCCTTCATTTGTGGACGCTGCATGTCGTGTTGCAGGTCCTGATAGATAGGTAGAAAAAGCTCCCCCACCACAATAGGCTTTCCAGTTCAGCGGTTATAGGCGAGATCCCTTCTCCGGATTTGTCGTGGTCTTGGTATGCCTTTTAGATATTATGGGTATGTCGGGGACCTATTCCGGCTATGTTGCATTACTTATTCTCCTTTAGAGGCTCATAGACAGGTGTCGACTCATGTATAGTTTGGTATGCCTTGTTGGCTAATTTTTGTTGTATAGTCTTTCATGGCAGCGTTGTAGCTCGTACCTTTTATGTAGTTTCTTAGCAATCTTGTCATCCCAAGTGATGTATGTTCATGATCCATATCTACTATTTATATTGATCTCGTTATCCCTTAAAGATAATAAGAAGGTTAGATAAAATGTACGATGGTGCTCGGTAAGTATGCCCGGGTGCTAGTCATGATCCTCCAGTTTGGGTCATGACAAACTTGGTATCAGAGCAAATTTGTCTTAGGGGTTGTCTATGAGCCGTGTCTGGTAGAATCTTGTTTATGGGTGTGTTGTGCACCACACTTATAAGCAAGAGGCTACAGGGCATTTAGGACAGTTACCCTTTCTTATTACTCAAGATCGTGTGGTAGAGCTCAATCATAAGAACTCAATTTCCTCAATTCTATCTTATTTATAATACGACGATGCATACATCTAGAAAGATGGATGGTAAGAGATTGCAATGTGGCTGTGGAAGGGTTGAGTCAGAGGAACTCAATTCTGCATCATGCTTATGATGAGTAAATGTGAGGGGTTCAGCAGATCATATGTGTACTAAGATGTGTTAGTTTCTTAATAAGGAGATCTAAAGAAAGAATATCTATCTACCCATATGGTAAAGAGAAATAGGAGAATCAGAAGGTAGATACGAGTAAAAGAAGCAAGATAAAGAATGGTACGAGGTACCTAGTTAATAAAGATTATCAGTATTTATAATGTTGGCAGAGAAATATAAGCATTTTTAGTTACTTTCAACGGTAACAAAGATATCTACAATTGTCCATACCAATCTCAATGATGCCCTATGGGAGCTAACTCAAATAATTTAAGAGAAGGATAAGATATCAGGATCCATCTAGGATTAGAGTAACCGAAAATTGTGGATAGATTGTTATCATTATTTAAAAATTTTGAAGGGTAGTGCAGAACATGATAATAGTTCTCATTTGGAGATAGCCATATGGTCACTCTAGAATAGAACAGTAAGATTTGAATACTAGAATATTCAGAAATTTCATAAGATAGGCACTAGGATCCTAGAAGGGATAAATATTTGCCTTAGTATGACTCCAGCCACTAGTAAAAAAAAAGGAAGAAGAATGTTAGGCGTCCCGAAGAGTGATATAAAGCAGGGGGAGCTAAATGTGAAAGAACGTCATGTTGAAGTCTTTATAATAGGGCGATAGACAAAGATATTAGCATAACAATAAGAAGAGAGTTAATGAAACATTATGAGTAAGAGGTGATAAATGAGTGATAGCGGTAAATCAGAATATGGTATAATGATAAAGTCTATAGTCAAGTGAAGGAAAAAAAAAAGAGGAGACAGGCCTTGAGACAATACAAAAGTGTAAGCCATAAAGTCATACCCTCATTTCGAGAAATGAGTTGGTGAGTCACACGTGATTACCATAAGGAAAAGTTAGACCCCCCAAGTAATAGAAATTAGTATGGGATAGTAAACAAGAAAAAAAAATCGAACATGAATTAGGGATCAAAGGAATTGGTAATAGTCGACATCGTTTCAAAGATAGTGTTTCGACAATAATAGAATGAACAATATAAGAATAACCTTTAAAGTTCATTCACGAAGATGCTTCCCTAAAGCAAGCACTATGAGCAGAGTTAAGCTTAAGGGACTAAATGTGCCATTTATACCATATGTCACCCTTGTGTATACGAAATTCAATTATACCTGGTGTAGAAGGGTTACCGCAAGGCGAGTAATGTCTGTGAAGATGTAGAAACAAAATGCCAAAGATGAAGAGGTAATATCGAATGGTAAAGGAAGAATGTGGTAAAAAGGTGAAAGGAATAAGATTGCATTTATTCATATCCTACAGATATAATATAACTCCAGAACATTATGCAAGCATGATGTTGGGGAGAATCAATAAGGGTTTCGCACTCGATGATATTGATATATAAGTGGGAATGAAAACTTGATACATAAGGATCCCACACAAGAGGTAAGTTAAGAGAAAGGACATAACCCAAGAGGCATTACATAAAATAAAGATATGAGAGTGGACCAATGGGTAGTCAGTAGTTGATTCAGGAAGAGCCTAGTTACGGATAGATAGGAGGATATAGGCAAATTAGTAGATCATGCAAGATAAACGTTGTGAAACCCAACATAGGAAATTCAATANCTTTAAAGGTCATTCACGAAGACGCTTCCCTAAAGCAAGCACTATGAGCAGAGTTAAGCTTAAGGGACTAAATGTGCCATTTATACCATATGTCACCCTTGTGTATACGAAATTCAATTATACCTGGTGTAGAAGGGTTACCGCAAGGCGAGTAATGTCTGTGAAGATGTAGAAACAAAATGCCAAAGATGAAGAGGTAAATATCGAATGGTAAAGGAAGAATGTGGTAAAAAGGTGAAAGGAATAAGATTGCATTTATTCATATCCTACAGATATAATATAACTCCAGAACATTATGCAAGCATGATGTTGGGGAGAATCAATAAGGGTTTCGCACTCGATGATATTGATATATAAGTGGGAATGAAAACTTGATACATAAGGATCCCGTACAAGAGGTAAGTTAAGACAAAGGACATAACCCAAGAGGCGTTACATAAAATAAAGATATGAGAGTGGACCAATGGGTAGTCAGTAGTTGATTCAGGAAGAGCCTAGTTATGGATAGATAGGAGGATATAGGCAAATTAGTAGATCATGCAAGATAAACGTAGTGAAACCCAGCATAGGAAATTCAGTCTCTTAGATACAAAATCGTAATCCTCGAGAAATATTCAGACAGGAGTTGGGGTAGTAGAAGGTACAATATAAGTGTTACGGAAATAAAAGAGAGTGCCACAATGGAGACAACTGAAATTTCAATTCGGAAGAAACCCTACAAGCACAAGGGCATGGAGGTAAGTAACTAAGGATAATGATAGGCGAGTAAGAACATCAGAAATACCGTGGGATATACAATGTAATAAGGTCTCGGCTTTATAAAAGTTAGAAGTTCTTCCCTAAGTACTACAACGAAAGATAATGTTGTATGCACTCCATAAGAAAGTGGAACCTATCGTAGTTAATGAACGGAAGAAGAAGAAAAAATCAATCAAAAGTTGATAATTGAGATCATATGAGTTACAGGGAACTCCGGTATTCATGGGCACTAATATAGGCCAAGTATCCATGCAGCAAGTGGCAGAACGACCAGGAAAAGTAATTGTTTACATTTAAAGACAATTGAGAAGGCGTGAAAGGAAATCTATGGTGCTAACATGATGAAAGGAAGGTTACGAGTAGTATAAGTAGATGTGCGTAGGTCGCAAGCTAAAGTATGGTAGAGCAACAAGGTTTTAGCTAGGCAGGAGTAAGGATAAGAAAAGGTGTGTGAGAAGGTGACGAGAATAGGTAATTCCTCGGGATTAAACCCATCACAACAAGAGAGCTGATTGCTTCCATACAGTTATAAAAAGCTCATCATGAGTGAACTCAAAGGAGTTTAAAACTAGGAGCATTTAGAAGAGATAGAATGCTACCATGGTAGTAAAGTAAGGGTATAATTGTGATAAATGATAAGAGGATGACGTTTAGACCTTTGATTGAGTAATGATTTAGAGAACAAGTATTTCATGAAATTCACGTGATTAGAATACCCCCATAAGATGAATCACATTGGGATGCTATGAAATACAGTTATTGCATTATAGTATCGTCCCTAAGTGGATCAGGAAAATCACTTCAGATGTTCCCCGATGAGACGTGAGCCCTAGTGACGATATATTACATAAGAGATTTTAAATTATCAGTGGTAGATTATAGATCAATATGAAGGTGAATCAATAATGAATGGATGAAAGTTACAAAGTATGAGATGAGATTATGTTGTCATTTTTAAGATGAACGTTAATAAGGAAGCATTAAATGGCTTAGATTTATACATATAGGATAAGCGGTGAGAGAAAAACCTGAAGTTGGGTGGCAAGTCTCCATAATAATAAACCGAAGTAAGAGTTATGATATAGTATGACCTACCTAATATTGGTAAAGCCATAAGCATAGATAACTGAGGCTATGAAACAAGATATAGCAATAGTCGTAAGTTCAACAAAATACCAAACAAAGAACTTTAGTACACCTATAGATTCCCAGAGGGACAGCTTGTCATAGTACAATATATCTTCACCAAGTGAAATCATAAAGATAAGTTAAAAGCTAACAAGAAATAAAAAAGGAGATAAGAGTCGCATTGGCGCACATTCAAGGTTAGATTGTCTAGGTTGCATGAAAGAAGGTAAAAATAGTTACGACATTGAAAGGAGTTCGACCACAAGTCATGGTGTGAGAAAGAGGCCTAAAGGGAGGAATGTTCTAGCCTTTGGATTTATTCACCAACAACTCCCTAGATGCCAAAGACAATATTAAATTATTCGTAAGAGTTATTGCTTAAGATATGGAAAAGTGCATTAGTCAACATTCGAGGACGAATGTTCCAAAGGGGGGAATGATGTTACACCCATGTTTTCATATGTGAGAGTCCAACGTAAGTCAATTGATGTAAGCTCAGAAATAAGATTATATTTGATGGAATATAAAGTAAGTTAATCATGTTACATTGGAGGTTACAAATATTTAAGATCATGAATAACGAGTACCAAGAGGGTTGGAAAGCTTAGAAGCTAAACCAATTGAAGAAAATAAGTTTCGTCGAAAGTCGACGAGTTTGGAATGTTATAACATGTACTTTAGGGTGATACTATGGTTCATTACATGATAAGGAGGTTATGCTATGATTTAATTTTTATCCTATGATAGTTGTGTTCTACATTTTAACTCAAGCAAGTTGTGGAACAAAAGTCGGCAAAGGTCTTCACAAGTTACACTCATAATGTGCTTAAAATTAGGTCAAATGTAACTGAGATTTTATCCCAATATACTTGGAATTATTGGATGATCTACCGACCAAATTTAATATCTATGAGTTTAGTTTTCAATGCATTAAACCGTTCATCGATATGACGTAGGAGTAGAGAGATATTTGCAGTTTCGCGAGACTGCGCAGACATCATAAGTGACAAGTATGTGGATCACTAGAGCTTTTTGAGAAATACATTTCATGTGCTATATGAGGTCTTATTGGGACATATAATATACCAAATTTAAGCTCTTGGAATTTAGTTTCCAAATCTCTTAACCGTTCATTCATATGACATCAGGATAAAAAGATATAAGCGTCGGAAGATGGACCAATCCTAGGGTGCCAAGCTAGCACCTCTTTGACTTTTCCAAACTTGATATATAAGACCTTAGGTCGGCTTTCTCTTAATTATTCAGCATAAAACGACCATAGAACACCCATAAACATAACCTCAATCTATCTTCTAGGGTTTCAAAGAAGATTATCATCCCGGGCATGAAATCGAGAAGCGATAACATCAAAACGATCCCTACGACGTAAGTGTCATTATACCGCCTCTCCTTTTTCTTTGTAGTTAGAGTTTTGGAAGGTACTTCCTAGTTAAGAAACGTATAATATCTGTATTTAAGTGTTTAAATATCAAGGAAGGTTGATAATATGTTTCCTAATAGTTAGAACTCACCGGACGGTGATCGGGAGCTGTGATATTAGACGTTTCTTAACTATGAAGATGCTACAGGTTGTATCTCCTACATCTCTCTTTACATTATTGTTCTTATTTATGCTTTCCTGTCTTATGTACTCAGTACTTTATTCGTACTGACGTCCTTTTATTTGTGGACGCCGCATGTCGTGTTGCAGGTCCCGATAGACAGGTAGACAAAGCTCCCCCACCACAATAGGCTTTCCAGTTCAGCGGTTATAGGCGAGATCCCTTCTCCGGATTTGCCGTGGTCGTGGTATGTATTTTTTTATAGATATTATGGGTATGTCGGGGCCCTATTCCGGCTATGTTGCATTACTTATGCTCTTTTAGAGGCTCATAGACAGGTGTCGACTCATGTATAGTTTGGTATGCCTTGTTGTCTAATTTTTGTTGTATAGTCTTTCATGGCAGCGTTGTAACTCGTACCTTTAATGTAGTTTCTTAGCAATCTTGTCATCCCATGTGATGTATGTTCATGATCCATATCTACCATTTATATTGATCTCGTTATCTCTTAAAGATAATAAGAAGGTTAGATAAAATGTACGTTGGTGCTCGGCAAGTATGGCCCAGGTGCTAGTCATGATCCTCCAGTTTGGGTCATGACACATATTTTGTTAATAAAAAATATATACAAACCAGGACAATTCTATAGTCACATAGTATACTGATTTAGCATACATATATACTATATTGATATCATGTTTTACTCATAATAACAAACACACAAACCAGTACAATTATATACTCGCATTGTATACTAATATAACATACTCATATACTATATCAATATTATCTTTTACTGATAGAAAACACAGACAAACCAGTACAATTCTATACTCGCATAGTATACTGATTTAGCATACTTATATATTATATCCATATCATTTTTTATTGATAAAAAAATACAAACACAAACCATTACAATTCTATACTTGCACATGTTTTATTGATAAAAAAACACACACATACTAGTAGAGTTCTATACTCACATAGTATACCGATATAGCATCTTGATATACTACATAGGTATCACATAGATCCTTACTTGAAGAAATGCAGACGAACCTTCTTGGGCATGATTTATTAACTCGATATTGACATTTTTCTCTAACGGCATATTGTTTCATAACGAGAGCCAGCAGGTTCTTGTCTTTGTAAATTTTTCCTTTTTCAACTTTATGATGAAATTGGTCAGTTATGATGTTTGCATCATCAAGTTCTATACTAGCGTCATCTCCTTCTTACACATCAAAAGTACTAATCATATCACTGCTTTCAAATTGTGCAATTTCTGATGAAATTGTAGCAACATCGAAACTGGAGGTGCGTGCAGCTATAGTATTTTTAGCAAACGACACACATAGTGAGAGTGTTGTCATCCCTGCACTTGATTTTTTCAATTCCATGTAAACACTAACGCTCATATTGCAACAAATTGTAATTGGTTGATATCCTTGAGCAATAGCGTACTATATAACTATTGTGTTACTGTCCTTTTGCAGTTGCTTTGCAATTTCTCTGAGAAGTTGTTCAAATTTCCAACAGGTCTTTATTAAGATTGAATCAACATGAAAGTTTATGAAATTATGGTTATCATACCATTCTCCACTATGCTGCAGCAGAATTGGTATATTTTCCATGATTCTGAAGTTATATATCCAAAATTGAATCTCGACAATCCAAATTTCAACAGTGTTGATGTCAAATATTGAAGTTCAATAGAAGATTTTTTGAAATCAAAACAGTTGTTATGATTCAAACCTCCAGATCTCCAAACTGAGAACAAAATTTTCAACTAAAAATTCAGAAGTTTGAGCGCTAAACTTCTGTAATCTGCGAAATCAAAATCGGAAAAAATTTATGGAGAAAAAACTCGAATTTTAAAGAGAAATCAGCATCTTCGCTCTGTTTTTTAACATTTTCGATCTTCAAATCTTCAATAGATGCTGGTGGAAATCTCAATTTTTATGTGCTAATTTTTTGAAATTTGAGCAGCTTTTGCGTTTTTATAGGTAGGGCATTAGCAGCGTGGGGTAGTTATTTTGAGATACTCGTTTCTTTATTAAATGGTTAGGGGATTGTAATTATTAAATGGGTAGAATTCTTTTATGGGTAGAGCAGGGTAAATTTAACTTTTATAGGTACTCCTGTCTTCTCCCCAATATTTATTATAATATAATTTATGTTATAAATAGAATTGTGTTAAAGGTGAATGTCTATATTTTAGATAGATTTTAGGGATTATTACTTGGTGGCTAAGTTACTTTTTTTTATAAATGTAGGAGCATCAATGAAAATTTTGTCTCTCTACTTTTCTCTACAATTCTCTTCTTCTTCACTTATTATTTTATAATACGTTATCAGCACGAGACTCTAATTAATTGAGTGGATACTAAAATGATGAAACATTGGATTTTGGATTTTGAACCTAAGTCGTTGGATCGAGAGACTAATCAACAGTTTAGATGTATTTGACTCATCCTGCCGTGGAAATTCATTCCCATGGAAATTAATTTAGTTTGATGATTTGCATTGTGTGATGATAGTAAAGAATTGACAAATCAAGAATTTTCAAATTCTACGGATGAGATATGTTTGATCAGTTGCCTTTGTGCTAATTGCACTAATTTTGGCAAACGAGAGTAAATTTTGGATTTAAGGTAAGTATTTTACTTTATTTTTCTCTTTTAAATTCTTTGATTTTAAATACAAGCAAAGACGATAAATTTTGATTATAAATCTAATAGAATTTGTAAGAAATTGTAACCACCTGAAGTGGTAAAATTTTTCTATCTTGCTATGATCAAATTCATGTATGATTGTGAGCACAAAAAGCGGAAATCTGTCCCATTAAATTTGTTTCATTCCATTCCCTTAAGAGAATGTGGTAGCAATATGTAATAAGTTTGAAAGTAGACAAAATTATTATCGTAGGGTATCAATGGATGTGGACGTGGTAATAGACGAAATTATAATCGTCATCATTATGGAAATGAGAACATTAAGGATTCTCAAAATAATCCTTCACTCTGTGAAAGTAATGTTTGTCATCAATTTGACATGAGATTTTGTGAAGCGCGCGCGCGCGCACACACACACACACACATACACACACATATATATATATATATATATATATATATATATATAT
>ML412319.1:0-13032 GCA_005239525.1 Nicotiana knightiana | reverse complement strand
AAATATTAAGATTAGACCTAAAATTAATATTTACAGCAAAATAGTATAAAATTTGGGTGTGGTCAAAAATAGTTGTTCACAAATATTCCATTTCTTTATAAAATACATCTCATGTACATCCCAGAACCCGGTATCACAAGTGCATGAGCAATTTCTAAGAATTTATACAATCATTACAAAGCTTGTCCGAGATACAAATTGGAAAATAGAATTTAAAACAAAATGAATACAATACGAGAGAGACTCTGTCAGCTGCGGATCGCCTTCGGATGATACAACTCGCCTAATTCTCCAAATCAGCCACATCACTGTGAAAGTACATGTGCAATAAAATGCACAGAAAGTGTAGCATGAGGTACGAAAATAACATGCACTCAGTAAGTATCCCGCCTAACTTCATAGAGGTAGTGACGAGAGGTCGATTTGACACTTGCTAAAGGTCAATCTAGTATAATCAAGTGAGACACTAAGCATTAATTCCATAGGAAATTTATTTAAATATCAGGGATAAGGAAATATCAATTCTTCTTATATTTAACACTTTAACACCTTCATCATTTCAATTGACAATTTAAATAATAATCAGGGATGAGAACATCAGACTTATTTCACATTTTTCACATAAATTCTTCTTATTTTTAACTCGAAATTAAGAATTTCCTTAGGCCGATAAACATGTATAAATCACAGCAAATACGCAGCAATTATCATGCGTAAAAAATGCCGAGGGTCGAACGTGCGGACCAACAATAATAAAATGTGCACTGTCGAAGGGTCGAACGACTCGAACCATAGATGCATCTATTTTTCCCCGCTCGCAAATCGATCATGCGACGCGGTCAACATAAAAAATAATAAGTCTAGCCTGCTCGCGAATCATACCTGCACTCAGGTGCTCATATGTACACATATTCACATAATAAATTGGCATTTTTATCAAGAAAGCAGTTACTCAGGAAAGTGGTAAAATTCTTCTTAAAGGAACATAAAAAATAGCTTTTAAATCTTTGTTTTGAAACTCGTTTGCCAAGTTTAATAATATTCGATAATATAACCTTATTAGGTATACAATTATCCACGGAGGAAATCAATTCTCTTTCTAGATGTAAGAAAATGAACTCTAGTCTCCTTAAACATTTAATTACTATTTCGATCGTATTAGCGTTCTAATATTACTGGCAAGATCACAAGTACAATNGCTCCGAAATCCTATAACCGGCTTCCAAGCCCTTCCGACGACTCCAATGGATGCACAACGCCCCAAAATTACCAAATAACGGGCAAAGCAATAAAAATTCATTCTAATACTCGTAACAAATTCAAACTATATACTTTCCAACCTCTGCTCAGTGAATTGACCAAAATTCCCTCGGGCCCACGTGCCCGGATTCCGAAATTTCTCGAAGATATACCCTACCCATAGTCTTACTAACTCAAATATACAATTTACTCTAAATTCCATGCTCAAATTCGTGGTTAAAAATCCAAATACAGATTTCTAGCTTTTCTTCAAGTTTTCCCAATTTCCTACTAATTTCTATGTCCAATCCCATGCATAAACCTTGTATTTAACTTAAAAGCATGAAGAAATTACTTACCTAGTAATGCATGATGAAATCCCTCTTGATGTTCCCCTAAAATCGCCCCATCCATGAGAAATATGAGAGAAATGGCCAACAAATCTCGGTTTTAAAACATTCTGCCAAGGCCATTTTTCGCACCTGCGATAAACTCTTCGCACCTGCGCTTCCGCTGGTGCGCCCAAGAGCCCGCACCTGCGGCTTCCTTCTCCTCCAACCGGATCCGCACCTGCGACCCATTGTCCGCATTTGTGCCTTCGCAAGTGCGGATATTTCATCGCACCTGTGCTCCCAGCCAAGCCAGCAAATCTTCGGACCTGCGGCGCAATAGCCGCACCTGCGGCGCAATAGCCGCACCTGCGGCCAAATCCTCGCAGGTGCGGTCACACCAGACACCAGCAACCCAGCTCATCTTCTAACTTCAAATTTGATCCGTTAACCATCCGGAATCCACCCAAGGCCCCCGGGACCCCGTCCAATTACACCAACCTGTTCCAAAACATAATCCGGACTTGCTCGAGACCTCAAATCACATCAAACAACGCCAAAATCACGAATCGCACTAAAACTCAAACTTTATGAACTTAAAATTTCAAACTTCCACCTCTGATGCCGAAACCTATCAAATCACCTCCGATTGATCCCAAATTTTGCACACAAGTCATATTCGACATTATGGACCTGCTCCAACTTTCGGAATCGCATTCCGACCCCGATATCAAAATTTTCACTTCAGATCGGATTTCTCAAAAACCTTCAAATTTCTATCTTTAGCCAAATGACTTCAAAATGACCTACAGACATCCGAATTCACTTCCGATCGCGCTCCCAATTCCAGAATCACCATACGGAGCTATTCTCAGGCTCAGAATCCCAAACGAACATCAATATCACTGAAATGCGCTTCAAGCCAAACTTAGGAAATTTTTTCAAAATGCCGACTTCTACAATATATGCCGAAACACTCCCGGGTTATCCAAAGCCCGATTCGGACATACACCCAAGTCCGAAATCATCATACGAACCTACAAGAACCTTCAAATCCTGATACGAAGGTTGTTTACTCAAACTCCAATCTTGGTCATTTTCTCCAACTTAAGGCTTCTGAAATGTAAATTTTCTTTCCAATTTGACTCCAAACTTTTCGAAATTCAACTTCGACCATGCCTACGAGTCATAATACCTTAAATGGAGCTGCTCATGACTTCGAACTGCTGAACGATGCGCTAGAGCTCAAAACGACCGGCCGGATCGTTACCATCGGACCTTTTGGATATGAATTGAACTTTTTAGTTTATGAATTGAACTTTTTGGATATGAATTGAACTTTTAGTTTATTAATTGAACTTTTTAGTTTATAAATTAAAATTTTAGGATATGCATTGGACCTTTTGGATATGAATTGAATTTGTAATTTATGAATTGAACTTTTAGTTTATGAATTAAACTTTTAGTTTATAAATTGAAATTTTAGGATATGAATTGAAATTTTAGAATATGAATTGGACTTTTAGGATATGAATTGGAACTTTTAGTAAAAGAATTGAACTTTTAGGATATGAATTGAATTTTTAATTTATGAATTGGACCTTTTGGATACGAATTGATTTTTTTTTTATGAATTGAATTTTTTGGATATGAATTAAACTTTTAGTTTATAAATTGAAATTTTAGGATATGAATTGAAATTTTAGAATATGAATTGGACTTTTAGGATATGAATTGGAACTTTTAGGAAAAGAATTGAACTTTTAGGATATGAATTGAATTTTTAATTTATGAATTGGACCTTTTGGATATGAATTGATTTTTTTTTTATGAATTGAATTTTTTGGATATGAATTAAACTTTTAGTTTATAAATTGAAACTTTAGGATATGAATTGGACCTTTTGGATATAAGTTGAACTTTTAATTTATGTTTAAACTCGTAAGATTTAATCCTAACTGTGAGTTTATGTTTAAACTCGTAGGATATGGATTGAACTTTTAGTTTTTAAGATTTGTTCTTGTGAATTGAACATTTTGGTTATGAATTAAATTTTTCAGGATATAAATTGAACTTTTAGTTTATTATTATATTTAATATAATTTAATTGTTGGTGTAATTAGGAAAAAATAATTATCTTGAATTAACTAACAAAAATTTAATTAATTTATAATTGTAGAATAAATTAATTTGTTCTTGTTTTATTTTTATAGATGGAACGTTGTACTTGGATGTACAATAGGAATTATTCTAATCGGCGGGGATTGTGGGAGGATTTTGTAGAAGGGGTTGATGACTTTATTATACATGCAATGTTACTTCCACCATACCAAACTAACATGGAGGAATTCATCCGCACTCAGCCACCTAATGAGTCGGGCAAGCCAACCCAACCTTCGGACGAGGATGCTGAAAGAATATGGATGGAGTCTACTGGCAGTCCAAAATGGGGAAGGTATACGTGCTTCCTATTAAGAAATTCCATAACTATAAGTGTGAAACGCAAGGAATAGGGACTTCCTTGCAAGGCGAGCAACTTGATAGGGAGAGCCTCTCCGCTATGCGGGAGACTGTGACAAGGCTCACATCCGAGCTAAAAGCGGCCAAGGAAAGACAAAAAGGTTAGAGATGCTCAGTACCTTGGCATGCAAGCTCATATCAGAACTCTCCTATCTACTGGAGCTTTTCCGATTCCCCGATCTCGTGAGTCATTGCCAGAGGCTCGACCTGCACGTAAGCGTTCCTCCCGTCCTCCCCGTGGTCGTTTTTCCCATCCTCTACAAGACCCTTCTCTATACCATCTTATAGATGAAAGTTCATCAGACGGTGATGATGATGTTGTACAAAACACTCCTTGACTTTTATATACTTTGAACTAGACAAATAGAACCGGTTTTGAACTAGTTGTAATAAGCTTTAACTTAGTTTTGTTAGTTTAATTTGTTAGTTCTATTGAACTTTAATTTGTTAGTTTTAATGTGTTTATTGAATTGTGTTGTTGTTGTTGTTGTTGTTGTTGTTGTTGTTGTGTTTTAGGGATTTTGGTATTGAATTGTATTGTTATTTAGGGATTTTGGTATGCTGGCAGGTGGTGTAGCTGCCAAAACAGGCATTTTATGCCAAATTTAAAACCCAGAAAACCGACCAAAGTTGGTCGGTATCTAAGTAAAAAAAAATTATATTCTGCAAATTAGCGACCAAAGTCTAAAAAAATAAAAAATTAAACATTAGCAACCAAAGTTGGTCGGTTAATGAACCCAGATTTAAAAATTACCGATCAACTTTAGTCGGTATAGTTAAATTTAAATTTTAAAACATAATATATATTTTACTTTACCGACCAACTCTGGTCGGTAATTTTTAAATTTTAATAATTAATAAAATAACGTAATTTTAATACACCGACCAACCTTGGTTAGTAACAGATTTTAATAATTCAAATTTACCGACCAAAGTTGGTCGGTGTATTAAAATTACGTTATTTTAATAATTAATAAAATAACGTAATTTTAATACACCGACCAACTTTGGTCGGTAAATTTGAATTATTAAAATCTGTTACTAACCAAGGTTGGTCGGTATGTTCTTTAAATTGTACAGTTGGTCCTTTTACCTTAACGACCAACATTGATTGGTTTCTAAGGTAAAAGGACCACCAATATAGCGAGCAAACGTGTTTGAACGTGTTTTGGTCGATAATTTGCCAAAAGCGACCAACGTTGGTCGGTTATTGTGGTCGCTTTTTACCAGATTTATAGTAGTGGTACTAATTTATTTGTGTATGATATATTCATGTATTTATAAATTATGTTTCATAAACTATAACTATAAAAAAATCTACATTTTGTATAATTTAAGATATATCTATAATACTCTTAAATAAAACTACTCCCTTTATTGGGGATAACAGTTATATTTCCACTCTGCGTGCCATTTAAGTGCTAAAATCAGTTTATTGCAATTTTTTGCAAAAAACACAAAAAATTGATAATGTACAATTCGGAATCGTCTCCACTAGTAATTTCATGGATAAGTTTTCGGTTCTACACATACTTCCAAAAGGAAAAAAAAAAGGAAAAGGCTTGGCAACTAGTGTTTAGAACTTAGCATAGTAAGCTCGTAGGAGCAACAAACCCCCCCTCCTATTCATCATTTTCCTCTTATAATTTATTTTATGTTTTATCATATATTATTTTGATAGGTTATATGAGAAAACATAAATGACTTAACGTTAGGAATTTTATGAAGAAAAGCAAGTATTCATTTGGGAATTATTTCCTCCGTCCCACTTTATGTGACTTCAAACATACAATTTCAAATTTTTTGAAATAAAATTTATATATTATAATAATTAAAATTTAAAATATTAACTAAGTATATGAAAAAATTACAATCAAAGAAAAATTCTTTTGACTCTCCAATAGTAAATACTTTATCTGTTTAAAAAAAATTGTCATTGTTTGACTTGGCACAAACTTTAATAAAGAAGAGAAGACTTGGAAGATATTTGATTTTAAATAAGCCATAATATTTGTGTGGTTATAAATGCTTCCTGTTAGTTTGAGCACCTGTATGGATTACTAAAGAACTTGGTGCTTTACTGTGTTCCTTAAGCGTAAAGTAAACAAGCAATAAAATGAACACAACAATTTTTACATGAAAAATCACTCAGCTCAAAATGACTCTGTAGTTGATGTGTAAAAGGATAGATTTGAATTCCAAAGTCGATTCTATTTGAAACATAACTTGAGAACTTCTAAGAGTCCTAATCATAGTCAGCTTCCTCTTTGATAGGACTCCTACTGTGTAACGTCCCGACCGTATGTTTTGAGCTCTGGCGCGTCGTTTGGCAGTTTAAGGCCATGAGCAGCTTCATTTCAGGTATTTTGACTTGTAGGTCTAGTCAGAACTGAATTTTGGGAAGTTCGGAGTCGAATTGGAAAGAAAGTTCTCATTTCGGAAGCCTTAAGTTGGAAGAATTGACTAATATTGGATTTTTGAGTAAATGACCTCAGAATCAGGATTTGAAGGTTCCAGCAGGTTCGTATAATGGTTTCAGACTTAGGCGTATGTTCGGAGAGGGTTTTGGATGACCCCGGAGCGTTTTGGCGCATATTGTGAAAGTTAGTATTTTGGAAGAAATTTCATAAGTCTGGGTTGAAGTGCATTTCAGTGTTATTGATGTCCGTTTTGGATTCCGAGTCTGGGAATAGCTCCATATGCTAATTCTGGTGTTAGGAGCGTGATCGGAAGTGAAATCACAGGTTCGTAGGTCATTTTGGAGTTATTTGGCTAGAGTTAGAAATTTGAAGTTTTTAAGAAATCTGAACGAAATTGAAAATTTTGATATCGAGGTCGGATTCCGATTTCGGAAGTTATGGTAGGTCCGTAATATTGAATGTGACTTGTGTGCAAAATTTGGGATCAACCGGATGTGATTTGATAAGTTTCAGCATCGAATGTAGAAGTTGAAAATTTCAAAGTTCATAAAGATTTAATTGAGTTTCAATCCATTGTTTCGATGTTATTTGATGTGATTTGAGGCCTCGAGTAGGTCCGCATTATGTTTTGGAACTGGTTGGTGTGATTGGACAGGGTCCCGGGGGACTCGGGTGGATTCCAAGTGGTTAACGAATCAAATTTGGAATTTGAGAAAGGCTGAGGGTTGCTGTCATCTGGTGTGACCGCACCTGCGGGGCTTTGGCCGCAGGTGCGGAGCCGCAGAAGCAGCCTTGGTGCCGCAGAAGCGAAGGTGGCTGGCTAGGCTGGGACCGCAGATGCGGTTGGTTCGCCGCAGAAGCGAGACCGCACCTGCATATTTGTAAGCACAGAAGCAGGAATGGGCAAGGAGCCCTGGACCGCAGAAGCAGTGAGTGGTCCGCACCTGTGGAATCGCAGAAGCGGTCAAGTGACCGCATGTGCGAGGGATCGCTGGGCAGTATCTTTAAAGACGGGGGTTTGACCCATTTTTCTTCCATTATCTCTTGGTTGAGAGATTTTTGGAGAGCTTCAAGTGGAGATTTTCGTCATCTATGTCAAGGTAAGTTGTTTCCACTCATTGTCAAGTTAAATACAAGATATGTATATAGATTTGGTCATGAAAATTAGTAGAACTTGGGGTTTTGGTGGAAAGACCTAGAATTTGTATATTTGATTTTCAGCACGAATTTAGGCATGGAATTTAGAGTAAATTATATATATGAGTTAGTGAGGCTATGGGTAAAGTTTATCTTTAAAAATTTCGAAATCCGGGAATGTGGGCCCGAGGGTGATTTTATCGACTTTCCGAGCGGAGTTGGGAATTTATATAAATTGAATTGTTATATGTAACGACCCGACCAGTTGTCTTGAGCTCTAGCGTGTCGTTCAACGGTTTGAAGTCATGAGCAGCTTTGTTTCAGGTATTATGACTTGTGGTGTGGTCGAAATTGAATTTCGGGAAGTTCGGAGTCAAATTGGAAAGAAAATTCTCATTTCAGAAGCCTTAAGTTGGAAGAATCGACTAAGACTAGAATTTGGAGTAAACAACCTCGGAATCAGGATCTGAAGGTTCCATCAGGTTCGTATGATGATTTCGAACTGGGGTGTATGTCTGGATCGGGTTTTGAATAACCCGGGAGCGTTTCGGCGTATATTATGGAAGTTAGATTTTAGAAGGAATTTCATAAGTCTGGGTTGAAGTGCATTTTAGTGTTATTGATGTCCGTTTGGGATTCCAAATCTAGGAATAGATCTGCATGGTGATTCTGGAGTTGGGACCGCGATCAGAAGTGCATTCGGAGGTCCGTAGGTCATTTTGAAGTCATTTGGTTAAAGATAAAAATTTGAAGGTTTTTGAGAAGTTTGACCAAAAGTTTGACTTTTTGATATCGGGGTCGGATTCCAATTCTGAAAGTTGGAGCAGGTCCGTAAGGTCGAATATGACTTGTGTGCAAAATTTGGGGTCAATCGGACGTGATTTGATAGGTTTCGGCATCGGATGTAGAAGTTTGAAATTTCAAAGTTTGTAAAGCTTGAATTGGAGTGTGATTCATGATTTCGACGTTGTTTGATGTGATTTGAGGCCTCGAGCGAGTTCGTATCATATTTTGGGACATTTTGGCATAATTTTTTAAGGCCCCGAGGGCCTAGGGTGGATTGCGGAAGGTTAACGGAATGAATTTCAGACCAAAGAGTTGCTGAAATTTTCTGCAGAAAGCTGTTTTGAGAGCAACTAGTGTAATCACATAGCTGAATTTGGAAGCTTATATCTCGAAACATATAAGGATTCTGAAAATTTGTAAAACATAAGAGTTGTAGCACTTGCATTCTAGTTTCCATAAAGTTAAATAATTCATGGTTTGGATATTTTATCAGAAAGTTATGATCGATTGAAGATGGCTGGTGGAGCAGTTTCGACAGAATTTTCTGATGCATGGAGCCGACTTTAGAAGCTCATATCTCGGAATATATAAAGAGTTATATGGTTTACAACCTATCAAATTAAATATCTTCGAGTTTAGTTTCTAAATTTTCTAACCGTTTTTCATTTGAATATTTTTACAAGGAGTTATGGGTGTTTTAACAGAAGGTATACAACAAGGAAAAATTGTAATAGGATGTACAACCTGCACAACGCAAGGTACAACTCGATGAAGCCTTGGAAGATTGTTTTAACACGAGTTTTGGCCTATTTTTTCATTTCTTTCATTTGGTTTGGACGATTTTGGAGAACTCAAGGAGGGATTTTCACCAAGCAACACTAGGTAAGTGATTTCTTCCTATTTTTGAGTTAAATATGTGATCTTACATGGATTTAGACATGGAAAATTAGTATAAATTTGGGATTTTTGGGGAAGACCTATAATTTGGAATTTTGGACTTTTACCATGAATTTGAGTATGAAAATTAGAGTAAATTGTATAATTGAGTTAGTAAAGCTATGGGTAGAATTTATCTTCGAGAAATTTCGGAATCGGGCACGTGGGCCCGAGGGCATTTTGGTCAACTTTTCAAGCGGAGTTGGGAACTTATATAATTTGAATTTTTACAAGTATTAGAGTGAATTTTTATTGGTTTTCCCATTATTTGAATAGTTTTGGGGTGTTGTGCATCAATTGAAGTCGTCGGAAGGGCTTGGAAGCCGGTTATGGAATTTCGAGCGAGGTAAGTCTCCTTTATAACTTCATGAGAGGGAATTGTCCCCATAAGTGAACTAATTAAACACATGCTACTATCTGCAGGGGCTACGTACGCACGAGGTGACGGGAGTCCGTGCGTAGCTACTATTATGCCATGTCCGGGTAGTCTAGGACCCACTAGTATGCTTTACTGTCGTACTTGTGACCTTGTCAATAAAATATCATGGGATGCTGTCAATTAGTAATTAAATCTCTAAGAAGGATAGAGTTTACTTTTCTTAATCATCTAGAAAGAGAATTGATTCTTCCTTGGATAATTGCGTTTCGGATAAATCTATATATTGAAACCCGGTCGAAATTGACAAGTAAATCCCCATAAAGGCTTTAAATACTATTTTCATGTTCATTAAAAGGAGAATTCTATCACTTCATTGAATAGCTAATTTTCCTGATAAAAATGTGATTTATTGTGTAAATATGTGTAACTATAGGTTCCTGAGTCGCATGTATGATTCGCGAGCAGGATGACCTTGTTATTTATGTATAACTGTGTCGCATGATCGATTCGCGAGCGGGCAGATAGATGCTTCTATGGTTTGAGCCGTTCGACCCTCGGCAGTGCACATTTTATTATTATTGGTCCACCGTTCGACCCTCGACATATCTCGCGCATGATAATTGTTGCGTACTTTCCTGTGATTTATACATGTTTATTGGCCTAGAAACTATGAATTGTCAACTGAAATGACGAGGTGTTAAAGTGTTAAATGTAAGAAGAACTGATATTCCTTATCCCTAATATTTATTAAATTGCCTATGATATTCATGTTTAGTGTCTCACTCGATTATGTTAAATTGACCTCTAGCAAGTGTCAACTTCGACCTCTCGTCACTACCTCTCTGAGGTTAGGCGGGATACTTACTGAGTACACGTTGTTTTCGTACTCATGCTACACTTGTTGTGCATTCTTATTGCACAGGTACTTTCATAGCGATGTGGCCGTATTGAAGACCTAAGTGAGTTGCATCATCCGGAGGCGACCCGCAGCCGATAAAGTCTACCTCATATTGTATTTATTTTTATTTTAAATTCCTTGTCCAATTTGTATTTCGGACAAGCTTTGTAGTATTTGTGAAATTCTTAGAATTTGCTCATTCACTTGTGACACCGGGTTCTGGGATGTGTTTGGGATGTATTTTATAAAAATGGAATATTACACTGTCGTATTTACTTAGCGGATTTTATTCAGTTATTATGTAATAAAGTGAAAAGGTAATGATTTCAAAAATGCTAAAATAGGAAATCTAACTTAACCATTTAATGATTGGCTTGCCTGACAGTGGTGTCCGGCGCCGTCACGACCTTATGGATTTTGGGTCGTGACATTATAAGTATTAGAATGTATTTTCATTGGTTTGCCCGTTATTTGGATAGTTTTGGGGCGTTGTGCATCAATGTGAGTCGTCGGAAGGGCTTGGAGGCCGGTTATGAATCTTCGGAGAAAGGTAAGTCGCCTTTCTAACCTTGTAAGAGGGAATTATCCCCATAGGTGAAATAATTAAATACATGTTGCTATTTGTGGAGTCTACGTACACACGAGGTGATGGGAGTCCGTGCGTAGCTATTATTATGCTTATGTCCGGGTAATCTAGGACCCAAAAACATGTTTTATTTGCCATACTTGTAACTTTATTGATGAATTTGGAAATGATTAAACCTTATCGAACTGGGTACATGAACTTCTGGAAAATGATTTAAATACTATCTTTGCGTCTATTAAACAAAAAGAGAATTTTATCACTTCTTTGGGTAATTGTTTTCCTGATAAAGTCTGGGTTTGCTATTTGAATGTGTGTATTTATATGAGTACCTGCGTCGCATGTATAATTCGCGAGCGGAGTAACTCTATTATTTATTAATGACCGCGTCGCATGATCGATTCGCGAGCGGGGTAATAGATGCATCTACGGTTCGAGCCGTTCGACCCTTGCTGAGTACTTTCTGAGAGTTTTAACTGTTTACTAGCCTTGAATTATAAATTGTCAATTGAGATAACGAAGATTTAAAGTTTTGTAAATGTGGAAGAAGTTGTTATTTCCTATCACTATTTGTTAATTACCTATGATATCCATGCTTAGTGTCACCCATGTTTATATTGAATTGACCTCTAGGAAGTGTCAAAGTCGACCTCTCATAACTACCTCTTCGAGGTTAGGCGGGATACTTACTGAGTACACGTTGTTTTCGTACTCATACTACACTTGCTGTGCATTTTTATTGCACAGGTAACTGTATATCTAGTGGCCCCGCTTGGCGTCGTGGCATGGTTGATATGGGGACTTGGGTGAGCTAAGCACCTCTCGAGACAACCCGCAGCCAGCAGAGTCTCCTTCAGCGTATTGAGTTTTACTTTCATTAATGTCCCGTTTGTATTCTGGATGGTTATTGTATTCCATTTGGTTTTTCTTAGAAATTGCTCATGCACTTGTGACACCGGGTTCTGGGATGATTATGGGATTTATTTACTATTTAAATCTGTTAAAGATATTGTTGTTTACTCAGTGGAAGTTCGCTAATTATTATTTAAGAAAATGAAAAAAGGAATGATTTCAAGATTATTAAAAATAATAAAGATTTTAATGATTATTGAGTGTTGGCTTGCCTGACAGTGGTGTCCTGCGCCATCACGACCTTAATGGATTTTGGGTCGTGATAATGTGGTATCAAAGCACTAGGTTCCCTTAGGTCTTACGAGTCATGAGCAAGTCTAGTAGAGTCTTGCAGATCGGTACAGAGACGTCTGTACTTATCTTCGAGAGGCTACAAGGCTGTTAGGAGTACTTCACTTCTTGATTCCTTATCGTGCGATTTGATCCCTTTGAGGTTTATGCTTACGTTTCTTCTTACTCAATCTTACGCATCGCGAAGCGCTAGCTATGAATCAGAAGTTTGAGGAATTGTAATACTACTACAAGTATGGTGCGTGATGTTTTTTCCATGCGTAGTTGGTTGGGGCTATTATCGTTGATTTGCGGGAGGATATAATGTTGTTTCAGCTTAGTAGTTGTGTTTCTGAGAGCTTTGAGGCTATGCTCAGGTTGTTATGATGCTTATGATTGGTTGTTGCAAGGTATTTATATGATGATAAGATGCTTGCCCATGTGTCGGGGAAATGAATGACCTGATAGGAGTTCTACTCGGGGCGTGATTCTGAGATTTCAGTATTTAATTTCCGGCGGAGGAAAGACAATTGGATTGTAAATTATCAGGTTCAGGTTGATAGAGTAATGAGACTGGGTGTTTTCGAGTGAGGTGGAATCTTCATCTGTAATGTGACATCGTC
>ML412318.1:86747-135451 GCA_005239525.1 Nicotiana knightiana | reverse complement strand
GGGCTGGGTTGTTTGGTGTTTAGGGAGAAAGGATTTGGGCCTGGGCAGCTCTGGCCCAGGTCTAATTTTAACTCTCTTTATTTAACCAAAATCAATTAGTTAAATTCAACTCTAATTTAAACTAAGGAATGTAGTAATTAACTTAATCCTTATTTATTTACAGATTAATCAAGAATGACACGACCAATTCTATATTCCTAGTTAAACCCGTGTTTTATCGAATAAAAGATGATTAATTTCTGTAGTAATTAGTTATTAAAAACCACATTACGTTAGGTATTTGTCTACCATTTAAATAATTATAACCAATAACTTCATAATGCAGAATTTCGATAATTTTGAAAGATGAATTATGGATATGCAAGCAATGCAGATAATTCACAATTAATTACTGAAGAATCAATCAATTGATTTATTGGGATTTTTATAGGACGATACGGCGAGTAAAAATCACATGCTCACATCCATAACCTTACTTTATAGCATCCTAACGTGACTCACCTTATATGGGTATTTTAGTCCCTTACAATTCATGAAATCCTCTTCCTTTTTTTTTTCTCTTCTTCAAATCATTACTCAAGCGAAGGCCCAAACATCATCCTTTATTTATCATAATTACACCCTTATTCTACTACCACGGAAGCAATCATCTCTTCAAAATGCTACTAGTATTTGACTCCTTTGAGTTCATCCAGGCTATATTGAGCTTTTTATAACTTAGAGGAACTATCAGCTCCTTTGTTTTCACGGGCTTAATCACTAGGGCATATCCATTTTCGTCACCTTCGCACTTTCCTTCTTCGAATCCTTACTATTGTTTTTCTAAAAACCTTGTTGTTCTATCATACTTTAGCTTGCTATTGATTCCCTTATGCTTTTCTATAATATCAAGCAAGACATTGCATCGTCTCTCACTCTTCATTTACTCTCTAATTAGATCTTTCGGCACTTAGAAACCATAGGCTGGAAGGTATGCCACTAAGGATGTCGCTATCTTTCCTAGATATTGAATCCTGGCACTTCAAGCCTCCCATCCGAAGTATGGACTATTCACAACCTTTTGTATATGAGTATCTCGTACGTTGTTCACCTTTACCTTACTTACTTTAAAGTCTCGCATCACATCTTCTATTTCCTTCATGACATTCCTTCCATATAGGTAGAATTCACATCCACAATTTGAAGCTCTATTATAATTCTTGCACCTCTGGTGCCTATACAATTTAGTGGGAGTTCCCTACTGAATTCTTATGAGCCTGGTATTTTTCTAACTGGCTTTATCATAGAGCCGTAATAGAATATGGTTGTTGTGCTATCTCTCTTGCACCTCTAATATTAAGAGTGATTGTTCTATGTTCTCAATCACCATGTCCATGATTTTTTGGGTTCATTAATCAAACTCCCGATTTACTTAGTTGATGTAAATCTTTAGTTTCCTCTTTCCTATGATAAACCTTTATGTAGGCTTAGGTTATATTCCGATATGCGACTCATGGTGTAGTTATTACTTTTAGCCTTTCATGTCACCAAGGAATATGCATGATACAATCCTTTAACAACTTAATCATTCGTCTATGACCTGGGCTCAATTATTTCTTTTAACGTATACCAGAATATTCTATGGCTGTAAAAACTCCAAATCCTTAAGTGCATTCATAACGTAACTAACTCTGGATCATTGATCGAATAATTTTTTTTTCCATCTTATCTTTCTTTAAACGTAAGCTATTACTTTTCCTGGTCTTTTTGCCTCCCTTGTTGCATCCATACTTAGCTTATCTTAGCGCCCACATATATTGAAATTCCATACAACTCATATGATTCTAAATATCACTTTCGATTTTTTTCCCTGTTCGTTAGCCACTGTAGGTGCCACTTTCTTTTGAAGTGCATACAATTTTGTAGAGAGACTATTATTACACAACCATTTTCTCCTTAGGTTATTGAACTTAGGTTGAGGCCTCCTTCCTTACTTCCTCAACTAGTCTTTAATTTTAGTATTTAGGGAGGATTTATTTACTCTTTTAAAGTTGTAAGCCTATTACATTGTATACTCGATGGACCTTCTGATGTCATTCCTTGCCTATACTTATCTGTAGTTACTTACCTCCACGCTCTTGTTTTTGTAGGGTTGCTTCTGAACTGATATTTTGACTGCCTTTCCAGTGGCACTTTCTTTTATCCCCGTAACACTTATACGGTACCTTTAACTACACCGACTCCTATTTCAATATATCTCAAATATTATAATGACATTACTGCGAGACTAAATTTTCCATGTTGGGGTTTACTACATTTATCTTGCATGATCTGCTACTTTGTTTGTAACTTCTTGTCTAGTCATGACTAGGATCTTCCTGAATCAACTACTAACTACTCGTTGGCCCATTATCATATCCATATTCCGCGTAATCTTTCTTGGGTTATTTCCTTGTCTTACTTACCTCATGTACTGGCTCCTTATCTATCAATAACATCCCGGGCAGGAATCATTACTTCTTTTTTCTGACGTCGTGCTTACATAATGTTCTGGAATCATATCATATCTGTAATATTTGGATAAGTGAAATCTCATCCCTTTCTCATTTTTATCTCATTCTTCCTTTATCATTCTATATTCCCCTGTTTAGGGGAGTACTAAGACTTGGAGCTATGACGACCTGCCTGCCTATAGATTTTTTTCCTCTTCATCTTTGGCGTCCTTTCACATCATCAGTGACCTTACTCGCCTTGCGGTAATCCTACTGCACCAAGGATAACAAAATTCCTCACTCGCGATGATGACACATAGTGTAACTGGCACACACAGTCCCTTAAGCTTAACTTTGCTCATATTGCTTACTTTAGGGAAACGTCTCCCTGAATGACCATTCTCTGAATTCATCATGGATCTCCTTCTGTTTTCCATTCTATTATTGCCGGAATATAATACGAAATTCACATGATGCTGACGATTATCAAATCACCCAGTTCCTAATTCATGTTTAGTTTATCCTGTTCACCAATCCATACTGTTTCTATTACTTTGGGCTCTAACTTTTCCTTTTTGGTAATTGCGTTAGAGTTGCGAACTTATTTCTCGAAATGAGGACATGACTGTATGGCCTATACTCTTTTGTTGGCGTAAGGCCTGTCACTTCTCGTCTCTTCATTCACTTGACTGTAGATTCTATAATACTGTTATATTTTGATCTACCGTTGTCATCCATGTATCATATCTTACTGGTAATGCTTCATTAACTCTTTTCTTATTTCCCGCTAACATTTATTCCTTATCACTTTATTCTGAAAACTGGAACAAGACATTATTTTGCTTTTAGCTCCCATTTGCTCCATCTAGTGGCTCTTCGGGTTGCTTAACATTCTCGCTCTACTAGGGACGCGAGCCACACTAAGGTAATATTTATCCCTTCAAGGTTTCCAGTTCCTATCTTTGTATTACTCATATCTAGCTGTACTATTTTAGTGTGCACCATCTGGGTGTCTCACAAGGAGATCTATTAGCACATCTGCAATATCCTTCAGAAATGTCAACTAACACAAACAATTCGTCCACCATTTTGGCTTACTCTAACCCCAGCTGGATCGTGATATTATGTCATTCTCTTAAATCATATTTGTTAGCTCTCATAGAGCATAATCTTATATTGGTGTGGCTGATTATACATACCTCTGTTACTTTTGAAGTTAACTCAAAATTCTTATATCTCTCTTCCTTAATGGTAAATAAGGATAATCTTTATTAACTGGGTACCTCGTACCTTCTTCACCTTGCTTTTTTTCCTTGCTGCAATTCGTGTCTATTTTTCGATTCCATTATTCCTTTTTACCATAAGAATGGATAAGTATTCTTTCCTAAAAGCTCCTTATAAAGAACCGTACACTTTTTATTACATGCATGATCTGTTGAAGACACTCATCATAAGCAAGATGAAAAATCAAGTTCCTCTCGATGCTTCCACGACTAAATCTCTTATCGATCGTCTTTCTGAATGAAGGCATCTTCTTATTACGAATAGAAGTTCGGGATTTGAATTCTTATAAGTGAGCTCTACCACACGATCTAAAGTATGAAGAAAGAGGTACAGTCCTAAATTCCTTGTCGCCTCTTACTTATAAGTGTGGTGCACGACACGCCCATAAACAAGACTCTACTAGACACGGCTTGTAGAAGCCCTATGAAAGAACTGCTCTGATACCACTTTTGTCACGCCCCAAACCTGAGGGCGAGACCGCCACCTGGTGCTTCACCTATCCTTGCGTACCAACTTGCGACTAAGGGATTCTGAACACGTGATGTCATACTTTATCCATGGGCCACATTGCAAGCCAATTGCGAATGTTCACTAAATATCAATATAAAGCTGGGCCGACAAGGCCGTCATATTTATTGCAGCTGACAAACCAACCAAATATACATAAAAGGCCTACAAGCCCAACATATTGCACTAACTGAATCGACTAGGCTAGCATCGTGGCTCGTTCACAGCACGCAGAGTCCGATCTCTGCCCGATCGGGCAGGCCATCTCAACTGTAAAGAGTGAGTATAATAATCATCATCATATCATAATCATATCTAAATATCAAGTCATCCATGTGTACGGCATGGAGTCCGGTCCCAGCCAGACCGGATAGGCCTTCTCACCCTAGGACATTCTCCTGGTACAATTATGGGTGTTTTAGATCACTTACATCATTTTTAACCTTTTTTATCCCCAACACATATTATTCTTTGATTCGTCTTTCATATCATCAGAATCCTTCGATTCACATTTCACAACAATTCATCCTTTTATCCATATTCCATAACCATCCATTCTCAATCCATTGTTTCGTGCTTCATAACAATTCAACCTCATGTTTCGCATTTCACATCATTATCATCTCTTTACCAATATTTCATATAATAACAACTTTTTTATTCATATTTCATACCATTCCAACCTTTCATATTTACCACACCCCATCATATGCAAGGATCGCACACATAGTAGAAGAAGGAACATAAAGATCACAACTCATATACTCAAGTAGCACAATGATATGGTATTAGCATGGAATGGCATAGAAGTAAGAATTTCTCAATTAGGCACATAGAACACATAAATTTAATAGATATCCACCAAGAGAATCATACTCGGGGAGTGAACACAATGGGTTTATCCTACAATGATTAGAGTTAGCCATACATACCTCGAATCAGGATTTTTCCTTAATTTCTATCTCAAATCATCGGACCTTCTAGCACCTTCAATATAATTCACAATGCGACACATTTAAACCTAGAAATAGGAATTTTGAACATGTCTTGAACTCATTTGGGATTTTTATAACACACTAGGTGTTCCCTTACATTGCATGACCCCTTTAATCTACTCTCTTTTACTAGATTATGGCAGATTTGATACATGCATGCAAGACTCTTTACCCCATCTCCAAGAACTAACCTATGTGTATTTCATTTCAACTAGAATCTGAGAATTAAGGGTAATGGGGTGGAAGCTTACCTCTTATGGTGAAGAAATTTGTGTCCTACTTGATTAGTTCCAAGCTTGAGTGATGAAGGAGGATCAATTTGATGAAGTTGGGGACTTTCTCTCTGTAGAACTCACTCTTGCTTCTCTCTATATTATCATATGGTCGTTAAAAAATAAGGGGGAACGGGTTTTATAAGGGTCTAGGGTCGGGTTATAAAGATAGAAAAATGGATAGTTCAACATTTCGGACTTGGCTTTATCCAAGATTTATCTACCTAAAGCCTGTTCTGGCCTGGCTTTACCCGGGCTTTATCTACCTAATGCCTGGACTGGCCTAGCTTTATCCAGGCTTTATCTGCCTAAAGCCTAGTCTGGCCTGGCTTTATCCAGGCTTAATCTACCTAAAGCCTGGTCTAGCTGTGACGAAAAAATTTCAACTCCTCAGCGCATCGTTCAATCCCAAATCTCCGAAACTACAATGTATTACCTACCTTGACACCACAGAGCATTAAATTACATAGTGAAGTTTTTTTTCCGAGGCCCTACATTAGGTCTCTCCTTGGACTCCACAATACATATTTTATGACTTATACACTTATTTACCAAATCCAATTCATTTATATCATATATATGGCACAAAAATATTATAATTAGCTCACTTGACACCTCGAAATCCTAAATTACTTAGCAAAATTTTCCGGGGCCTTACATTCTCCCCCGCTTAGGATCATTCCTCTTCGAATGAGGATCAAGGATTCACTATGATTTGAATATACTATATCTCCATCCCCAAATTTAACCACCTCCCAATTTTTCTGAAAATTTTTCCAGAGTTTCCTTTGTAAATAGGCCTATCCATCTGTCAGAGACCCCCCGAAACACATTTCAATGAATTCCACATAATTCAGTTACTTCAACAAATTCCACATAATTTAGTTACTTTAACGAATTCCACATAATTCAGTCACTATAACAATTTCTACATAATTCAGTTACTTCAACGAATTCCACATAATTCAATTACTTCAACAAATTCCACATAATTCAGTTAGCACAACAACACACAAATGTAGTACATATTAAGGATTCATAAGACAACGGGGGATTAGGGGAGTGGGGTGGCCCTTACACAATATGACATGTAATGCAATTATTTGGAGGTAATCAACTTCATAAATGACTACCTGACTTATCCAAACAAATAGGGGTATTTCTTTTTTATTTTACTCTCTGTTTCCCATGTGGCTTCCTCGACTTACAAGCTTAGCCATAACACAATCACGGAAACAGTTCCAACCCCTGAACTTATGTAACAAGGATGACATCTAGATACCTCACATAAGCTAACTATCCATTAACTTTACCTTCAATAACTTCCACCGGGATGACACACACAGGATCTCCAACTACCTTCTTAGACATAGACATATGAAAACACAAAATATATGAGGAAAAGCTATGGGGAAACATCATTTTCCTAGTGCATCCTAGTGGGAAGTGCGCTTATGTACCCATCCATTATCAATTCACATAACATCTCCAGGGGAAAAATATTGAGAATAACCTGTTCACCCTCCTAAATTCTAAATCTCTACAGGAACACCCAAACTAAACATGTGGTGACCTTTAACTATTTCTCTACGATGTGCTATCATATATCGACCATAAAATTACGTATGGAATATGTGTGATCACAGGATGACTTTGACACGTTTGAACCTTTAATACCAAATAGATCTAATACAATAAAGAGCAACAGAGTTTCAAGACTGGGATGGAATTATTCAGGAACCCATTGATATGCTGAGCAAAGTCTTTCATGAGGTTATTTGCTAAGAGACAAAAAGATTACTACTAACAATGCTGACGTCGTTCATCATTGTGACGACATTAATTACTAGACAAATGAAGCATAGAGGTAACTAGCATGCATTGGTAAGGTTGGAACCATGCATGTGATCCTTAGATCTAAAAGAAGTGGGTCTTCCTAGACATGAGACACACGGGAGGCATGATCGGAAGGATGAAGATGCTAGCATCAATTATACTTAGGAGGCTACGAGTTATGCATGGGATATTAACAACTGATCCTCTCCACACATGCCTTGCCCGGCGATAACAAGCTCTACGGAGGAGCGGTCAAGTACGTCAACCGGTTGTCTCATTGAGTGTAAGGGAAATAGGTTTTGCTAAAAATGGTAAGATTCTCGCAGCATGGATGTGATAGAGACTTCAAAAGAATCACATGAAGTTGAATTACACTCCTAACATTAACTGACACATGGGATCTATGCCACGTGCGCATGAGGGTGAAAAGGAAGTCAAACACCTTTGAGATTATCATCATCCAAACAACTTAACCTTTCCCAATGATTGACCCGATATGAGGTAACTAAAGGTACGACAACTTGTCTTCTGAATTAGAATGCTTATGGTATGTACAAAAACCTGGAAACAACTAATCTCAACCTTCTACGAGTGAAACTATATAGCTAGGACATATTAATATGGGGATGGAATCATGTATTAGTTAGAGGGGTTCTAGTGGTTAACATGATGCTCTGGGGAGAAAGACAACTAAAACCCCTATCCAACCAGCGAGGTGGAATGCCAAGGATAGCAAAACTCTCCTCACATGACAATGACGAAATCAATGATTCTAGAATCCGAGATTGTAAAGGCAACAGAACCCAATGGGACAATGTAGAATAATCTTGGAAGGTTTTCAGATGTTCTCAAGAAGTTCTCCATAGACCTTAACTCGAGGTGTACCCAGATGCTAATAAAAGACAGGAAAACATAAGAAGTAGGCATTGTGCTATGATATCCCCAAAAGGTACATTTAGTCTTGATGGAGAGCCTATCAATGGTCCTAATGAGAAATTAAGTGTTATAGTGACACACAAGAGGACACGTTCTCTCATAGTTATCTAACAAGTGTTGGGAAACTAGCTCGATGAATTCACTAACAGAGGAACATAATTAACACATCTGGTGGAGGTGTAAAGAGAAAATAAACATTTGTTACGAGTTTTTCATGCTTCTGTTATACTAACTCCTAGTTGCAATACAAGACCACGTCACGGGAAGCTGCAATACTAGGAACAAAGTGGGCTACTTACCGCAGGATGTCCCAAGCGGACACGGAAGTTATAGTGAGATAGAGACACAAGATCTTTCTATGACGGGGATATGAGGATCTCAATCTTCAAAGAGACCTTATGCACACGGTGACCTGACCATTTCGATTGACAAACACTCATATGGTAGGTGTTAAGGCATGCTCTTATGCTACTAGACAGTGAGAAGGTTTCATGATGGTATTTGCAAGAGTAGAGTGACTATTCAAACCATAGAAGCCATATATACCTAGTGAGAAGAAGAGTTTCTCGAGAAGGATTGCAATCCCGGGATGCTTTTCAAGGAACTTGACACCACATAGGTAAACATTTACGACGGTGCGTGCGTAGGCACAATGGAGCATGTATTATCTATTTAATTGGGAAGGTTATGTGAGGAATCCATCAGGTGTAGTTCCTTGTTGAAAAATTTAGGGAAGAAAGTGGGGAGTATTACCCTATGATTATGACTCGATTCAAGAAGTTATTATAGAATCAAATTTTCTCAAGAGGTTGTAAGTAATACGTCCCATTCAAAGAGAAGATACAAAGAATGGCTCATAAGGTTGCCCGGACTCTATCCCAACTCCCATAGCAACATAAGGTTTAACATATGACAAATGAAATTTTATTTATAGATGCTAAAGACACAATTATGATCTTTCTTCAACCACCGAAATTGGAAATGGAAAAATAGGACAACAACCAGGGGAAGACCGGATATATGAGAGGAATTAATAGGAAGAGGACTTGAGGGTTATAGGAGTAAACTCAAAAGCCTCATGGCTAGTGGAGCCAGTACTAACATCAAAATCAGTTGGATTCGTAGCAAAATAGAACAATTAACAGATAGAGACACTCAAACAAGTATCATGCAAATCAAAAGAGGAGCGAAAGTACTCATCTTCCTTACAATTAGAAGAAGGACAACCTTCAAGAATAAGATGAACAACAAGAATAAGTAGCATGATCCAGCTACAAAAATAAAGGCTCGACAAACCCTAGCTTCAATGGAGATTTAGCAATGTCACCAGAAGTAATTGAGCAGACCAATTTCAGAAAATCACTTGTCGGAGAATAGGGAGATTCTCGCCAAACAATTAAGAATCTTGTTGATTCCGACCATTAGGCCAAAATGGAAGCCTCAATAAAGATAGAGCGAGGGTACTATCATACTAGAGATGATGATGAAACAAAGCAAGATCTTCACTATGATACTATGCCAACATTCAGATTGAAGCAGAAACTCAAAGAAAAATGGCCAAGGCTTTTGAATAGAGAAGAATAAATGGTCGAGAAAAAATAACTTTTTATCTTGTGCAAAAATATAATAATTGTTCATCCATTCATTCGATAAGAAATTCTTCGGATTTAGTCCCTTGTTGAGAGTTTAGAAATGCGTGTGGGAAGTAGTAATTCTATAGTTACAACTCCATTCAAGGACATGATTATAGAGCTCAGTGTCATAAGAGATTTCTTATAAGAGAATTTGTGGTAGAGTGGATTCACGAAATAATGGAGCTCATTCAAATAGTAGATGCATGCAATGCGTTGTGACCCAACATTTATTCAGACCATGCCTATGAAAATTCTTCAATATGGATGCATATATGAAACAAGAGTACGTTGGTTATGCTAAGGAGTGACTTACTTGGTGACTTCGGGTTGACAGGGCAATAGCTTATTCGATGCCCCTCGACTCCACATACCTAACGTACGTTGGTACCATACCGATATACTATAGGATTTGGTGGTGCAGTGAAGTCAATAGGGACAAGGGCACTCCCCTCTTAGCGATAGGGTCTACCAACCTCTCCATAGCTCAATACATTCTCCTAACAAATCCTTGGGAAATCCCTTCGGACTCAATGGTGGGTTCACTCCCTCCTCATGGCTTCAAACTCGCGGATTAGGGTATCATTATTACTCATTTTGAGAGTAAGGCTTTGAGAGAAAACTAACTCCCTATCTTGAGATCTATCACACGATTGGAGTATCAAAGAAGGGTGGAATTTCTAAATGTCCAAGTAGCCCCTAATTATAGATGTGGTCGACAACACAATGATAAGAAGGACCCATCATATGCAAGGATCGCACACATAGTAGAAGAAGGAACATAAAGATCACAACTCATATACTCAAGTAGCACAATGATATGGTATTAGCATGGAATGACATAGAAGCAAGAATTTCTCAATTAGGCACATGGAAAACATAAATTTCATATATATCCACCAAGATAATCATACTCGGGGAGTGAACATAATGGGTTTATCATGCAAAGATTAGAGTTAGCCATACATACGTCGAATCGGGATATTTCCTTAATTTCTATCTCAAATCATCGGACCTTCTAGAACCTTCATTCTAATTCACAATGCGACACATATAAACCTAGAATTAGGAATCATGAACATGTCTTGAACTCATTTGGGCTTTTTATCAAACATCAGGTGTTCCCATAGATTGCATGATCCCTTTTTAGTGAAGAATTACTCTAATCGACTCTCTTTACTAGATTATGGAAGATTTGATACATGTATGCAAGAGTCTTAACCCCATCTCCAAGAACTAACCTATGTGTGTTTCTTTTGATGAATTTGGGGACTTTCTCTCTCTAGAACTCACTCTTGCTTCTCTCTATATTATCATATGGTCGTTAAAAAATGAGGGGGAATGGGTTTTATATGGGTCTGGGGTCGGGTTATAAAGATAGAAAAATGGATAGTCCAACATTTCGGACCTGGTTTTATCCAGGCTTTATCTACCTAAAGCCTAGTCTGGCCTAGCTTTACCCGGGCTTTATCTACCTAATGCTTGGTCTGGCCTGGATTTATCCAGACTTTATCTACCTAAAGCCTGGTCTGGCCTGAATTTATCCTGCATTTATCTACCTAAATCTTGGTCTAGTTGCAACGAAAAATTTTCAACTCCTCAGCGCATCGTTCAATCCCAAAACTCCGGAAGTACAATGTATTACCTACCTTGACACCACAAAACCTTAAATTACATAGTGAAGTTTTTTCCCGTGGCCCTACATTAGGCCTCTCCATGGACCCCACAATACTTATTTTATGACTTATACACTTATTTACCAAATCCAATTCATTTATATCATATTTATAGCACAAAAATATTATAATTAGCGCACCTGGTACCTCGAAATCCTAAATTACTTAGCAAAATTTTCCGGGGCCTTACACTATGATCGGAGCAAGGCCCCGACCTACTCATAACATATATAAATATATAAAAATATGTACGTAAAGCTCTATACCCGGAAAATCCGAAGGGTATGGAACTTACCGATTAAGCTGAACTCGGGCAACAAATAATCAGGAGTTCTACCCGTCTGTCTATATGAACCTACACGCATGAAATGTAGCGCCCCCAGAAAAGGGACGTTAGTACGAAACAATGTACCGAGTATGTAAGGCAATATACTGAAAGCTGAAACTTAATTGATAACATAATAACTGCAAGTAAGTGGAAGTCAAAGATAATCTGAAGATGTGCTTACCTGCTAATACTGACTCAACTCTTTTAATATGGTATGTAAAATAGTTGTCCGGCCCTATGAGGCTCGGTATATATATATATATATAACTGCTCTACCGTAGTAGGCTCGCTCATAGGTGCTCGGCCATACTAGGCTCTGTATCTCGGCAATTGGGCTTGCTCGTAGGCGCTCAGCCACAGTAGGCTCGTATATATCTTACCATCTTATCAAAGGTTTCCCAATAGGGGCCTGCCCATCGATTATAGCTCGATTGTAATGAAAATATTGTGATACTATATATATATAGACTTTCTGCTGTCTTGACTAGAAGAAGGAAATACTCAAATGAATATGAAGTCTCGATAAAGAGAATATTGTAATTTACAAAACTAGGAAAATATACGTAATTTGCGAGACTAGGAAAATATACGTAATTTGCGAGACTAGCAAAATATACGTAAATTTCGGGATATGAATTTTTGTTTATGCCTCGTTATCAAACTTGTATAATGACGAGATCATGAAAAATGAAGGAAGAGCTTAGCCTTAACATACCTGAGTCGATTCTCTTGACAATCCCTCTAACACACGTTGATATTACATAATTCGAAATTGTGTTGCTGCCACATACATGGACATCATGTTACACCAACCAAAATGAAATTATATGACTTCATAGTCATTTTCTTTGTGTCTCCTCCTCCATTACGTCAATATCAATCCAAAAAATGAAGTCTCTTTGCTGCAGAAGTAAGTTTTCCTTCCTCATCAACTTCCTTAAATTGTGAGTTACATAACTAGTTGTATTATTTTATTTAGGGCTGAATTTTATCTTGAGAAACAACGTTCTTTGTGCAAACTCTTAATGGAAAGAGCATTACTTTCCTTTCTTTCAAAGTCTAAGAGACCCAAAATGATTAAAATGGTCATAAAACCTTTAAGTGTTTGCATGGTGTGGCTCACCTTAGTTTCCACCTTGAAATTTAATCCAAGAGTCATTTACTTTGAATATGGGGCTGTCACATCATACTATTTAATACTTATTCAATATATCCCCAATTAATTAGGTAATGTCCCATTACCCGATAATTAACCAATTACCCGCATAATTAAAAATTATCTCAAATTACTTAAAATTCTACTTATATTTAATGTCCTTATATATATATATCATACTATCATGGTCATATGGTACCTTTTATGGTACTAGTCCATAAATATCGGCTATTAACGCTCGGCCGATAGTTTATCCCAACATGCCAAACTTGGACGAAAATTCATTTTCTTTGACTTGCTTCCCCACTTACCTTCACGAATTTACTCATCACTTGTTTGAAATAGCATAATCCTTATAATATCCAAATAATATTTTTCTTGGACTGATATCAATTACCTTACGACAAATTCAATGTACTATACTACAGGGTGCAATATCGTCGTAATTTAATACGGCAAAGCGTAACATCGTCATAATATAATACTGCAGGACGTAATATCAACGTAATATTGCGGGGCGTAACATTATCTATGTTGTAAGGTGTAACGAGAAGAGTTTAATGTGGTTATTGGACAGATTGTGATGAGGTATGTTAAGGCTAAACCTTTCCTTCATTTCGGCATGATCTTGTAACGACATGTGTTTGATAAGGAGACATAAAGAGAAGTTCATATTTCTAAATTTATTAATATTATCCTAGTCTCATAAGTTACAATATTCTCCCTCATTGGGATATTCTATTCAATTAGGTGTGGTCTTCTTTCAGTCAAGAGAGTAGAGGGTCTATATACATATATATAGTATTACAGTGTTTTCACCACCACCGAGCTATAATCGGTAGGCAAAACCCTATTGGGCAACCTCAAATAAGATGGTAAGTTATATACCGAGCCTACTGTGATCGGGGCACAAATGACCGAGATATAGAGCCTAACATGGTCGAGCGCCTATGAGCGAGCCTACTACCATAGAGCAGTTATATGTACCGAGCCTTATAGGGTGGGACAAATATTTTACTTACTATATTGAGAGAGTTGAGTCAGTATCAGTAGGTAAGCGTATATTTAGATCATATAAGACTCCCCGTTACTTTATGTTATTATATTATCAGTTCACTTTCAGCTTTCAGTTATTTTTTTTCCTTACATACTTGGTACATTATTTTTTACTAACGCCCCTTTTGATGGGGATGTTGCATTTCATGCCTGCAGATCCTGATAGATAGCTGGATAGACCTTCCTAGTAGAAAAATTCAAACGTCAGCTTGGTTTCTTCCTCAGACTTACCAGTTCTAGACCTTGAAGTCCTTATTATATATACAAGTTTGATGGGTAGGTCGAGGCCCAATCCCGACCATGATACAGTTCAGTAATTGCTAGAGGCTTGTAGACGAGTCCAGTATATGTTGTATAGTACTAGAAGTTCATGGAGGCCTCATCAACCTACACAGTTATATGTATATATATATATATATATATATATATATATATATATATATATGTGTGTGTGTGTGTGTGTGTGTGTATGTGTGTGTGTGTGTGTGTGTGTGTGTGAGTTTTTGGGTATGTTCACCCCTCAGATAAGAGAGACGGTATTTTCAGATAATTCAGAATATGGCCTCATCGGCCTAAGTTGAGGATTACCTCTCCAGAGTTCACAATTGCAGAATGGTACGCTTGGGCCAAATATGGCACCAGGTATCGGCTACGCCTCCCCAAGCTTAGGGCGTGACAGACTTGGTATCGGAGTAGTTCTATCCTAGGGAGTCCATAAGCCGTGTCTAGTAGAGCCTTGTTTATAGATGTGTTGTGCACCACATTATGTAAATAGGAAGCTACAAGGAATTTAGGAGTATATTGCCTTTCTTTCAAATCCAAAATCGTGCAATAGAGCTGAGTCATAAGAGTTCGATCCAGGACGTATTTGCTAATTTATAGAGATGCTTGCAATTAGAAAAGTTATAGCTAGCTAGAGGACTAATACAAAAAATATGTAAGGGCACTAATAGAGAAAGAGTTCTTGACAACGTGGCCCTATTTGAGGCCTTATCAGACTGTGCATACCAAATTTGCAAATTTCCAGCTTAAGACCCTAAGATGGAAATATCAAACACACCCCGTGAATAGGAGGCCATGGGAGTATTAGAAGGTAAAAGTATAAGTTTCAACAAGTAACAAAAGCAATGTGAAGGAGGGTACGGGGTACCTAGTTAGTGAATATTATCAGTATTTACAATTTTAACAATGAAATATAAGCATTCTGAGTTATCCTCAAGAGTAACAGAGGTATGTACAACTTGCCATACCCATCTCAATTTATGCCCTATGAGAGATAACATATATAGTTTAAGAGAAGGATGTGATGTCAGGATGTAATTGGGGTTAGAGTTACCATAAATGGTAGATGGATTGTTAGAGTTAGATGACATTTCCGAAGAATATTGTGAACGTGATAAAAGTTCTCCTAGTGAGACACCTAGGTGGTGCACTCTAGAATAGTACAGTCAGATATGAATACTAGAATGTTCATAATTTTTAGAAGATAGGCAGTGGAATTCTAGAAGGGATAAATATTTACATTAGTATGACTCCCGTCCCTAGTAATGAGAGAATGTCAGGCGACCCGAAGAGCTAGTGAGATGGAGCAATGGGAGTTAAAGTGAAAGAATGTTTCATTGAAGTTTTTAGATTAAGGTAATAGACAATAATATTAGCAGGAGAATAATAAGAGAGTAATTGAAGCTTTGTGAGTAAGATGTGATAAATGAGTAATAACCGCAAATCAAAATATGACAGGATAACGGAGTCTATATTTAAGTGAAGGAAAATACAAGAGAAGACAGACCTTGAGACAATGAAAGAGTATAATCCATAAAGTCATATCGTCATTTCGAGAAAAGAGTTAGTGGCTCCAACAGGATTACCAGATGGAAAAGTTAGACCCCCAGAGTAATAGAAATCAGTATGGGCTAGAGAACAATATAAAATGATCATGAATTAGGGAGTGTAGGATTTGATAAACTGCACTTACAACACAAACGAGAACTCTACTAAGCTCGAAAATTCCCAATCTCACAAATTTATAGGTCAAAACCTGAATATCCATAGCCCAAATTTCTCTCCTCCATTGGAACAAATGTTGAACCCCTAATCATTATCGAATAATCCTTCTCAATAGACTCCAACTGTCGCGACACATAAGCAATCACCTTACCATTCTCCACTAACACCATGCAAAGGTCAACGCGTGAAGCACCACAATACACTACATATGGCCCTAAACTTGTGGGAAGCACGAACACTAGGCTGAAATGATTGTGCACTCCTCCACAAGGTGATGAATAGTCTACCCTCATAATCGATGGCTCCAAAACATCATGTGCCACATCAGTCACATCATCACAACTCGTCGGTGCTCAACTGACATCGAGTGTTCAACATCGCGTAAGAATGAGTAGGAATGAATTGAAGATACAGGCTTCAAGCCTAATTAAAGTTTCACAATAAGTAATCAAAAGGAAGGTTCCTAAAGCCCTATAAAATATCACTGATAGATACTAACATCTCTGTATCATTCACTAGACTCTATAAGTAATGCTCGTGATTATTGAGACCCTTAGAACTTAGAGTTGTGATACAAACTTTTCATGATCCAAAATCCCGTCAAAGTCTATGATGGCACCTAACTCGCTTACCAGGCAAGCCAATACTCAAGAGCAACAGTAGAATCCAATTATCAAGACATTAAGTGTTTCATGATATAAATAACCAATGCGGAAATACATTTAAAATTAATAACGTAAATGCATAATCAATGACAGGGTCTAACCATGAGTGCAACTATCTAACAAACATCCAAAACCCGGTGTCAATACCTCACGCTACTAAGATCAAGTAGAATAACCTGAATAAATACATCTGTCAAGAAAAGAAATGCATTGACAGAATTAGAAAAGTAGGGAGAGGGAGACTCCATGTGTAGTGGATCAGATCAAGCAGCTCACCAGAAGTCTCTAATAACACATTTCTACTCAGCTCAAAGGGTACCAAAATGTCGGCCTTAGAACCTGCACAAAACATGCGTAAGTGTATTATGAGTAAAAAATCACGACACTCAATAAATATCGAGTCTAGCCTCGAAGAAGTAGTGGCGATGGGTCAGATCCAACACTTACTAAAAACTCAATAAGAATATAAAGCATAAATAGATCTTGGAATAAAGCATGACATCATCAATCGGTCTACCAATAGAAACATAGTAAAGCTACAATTTAGACATGCTTTTCAGAAGAGAATATAGAATATAATATCAATTATCTCAGTTCTTTCCTTAATAATGATACTAGTCAATCAACGTTCACATATAATGTAAGAGCTACTACATGAGTCTAAGCTACCAATGCATGCTCAGACAAAGGGGGTATAATAATATCAGTTATCTCAATATTTCACAATCACAATATGAGTTAGCCAACAGTCATAGAACGAGTCGAGAATGCTAGTGCATTCTCACAATCCAATAGAAAATCTCACTACACAATTCCATATATCCGACACTAGCCACGTGTCAAAACTAGTACCAATCTGAGTGCCTACGCTCACAAGGACCAAAATAACATGAGTAATCACCTAATTCTGGAGGGAAAATAACATACCCAAGCATTTCTGTAGCATGAAACTCAATCCACTAATAGTATTAACTGTTGCGACATGCAATCCAATCCACACATAATATCATTGCGGCGGGCAACCCGATCCACACAATATCATCAAAAATCAATATTCGCTCATAATGTCTGTGGTGCCAAAGATCTTTTTGTTCATAATAATCAAATCTCCAACTCATATATATATATATATATATATGAAATAATATAATTAAAGGCACCGGATCACAGTAATAGAAATACGGATAAAAGCCCAAATGGCTACGATGGATGTGGCTAAGATCATGTATTCATTTCATTTGAACAATTCAATAAGCAACTTTATCATTTAGAAGCCTTATAATAATATTTAATATGAAATAATTAATCCATGTAACCACAAAATTATGAATAGATAAGACAAGTATATGACTATGGCTTAACAAAGAATCTCAATATGGCAAAATAATCATTTATGCCCAATTCAACAAGTCATCACGTTAAACATTCTTCTAAGAGACAACTATAAGTCATCATGTGTTCATAAAATCAACAAAAAATGAATTATAAGTTCATATTGATAACAACATGCATAGCTGAAGACTTTAAGTGGAGAGATAGAAAGATAGAAATGAGGAATCTTGAAAGAGGTGAACAAAAATTCAAGTTAATGAAGCTTGAATCTATGTTAAATATTAAAAGAATCAAGGAAGAAGTTCTTGAAGAAGGAAGAATAGGGGAAGATTTGATTCTTGAAATAAAAGGAACACAATCTCATGTATTTGAAACATGAAGCAGTGAATCATACATAGAAGAAGAAGAAGAAGAAGAAGAAGAATAAAAATATGAGGGTGGGAACTCAAAAAAGGAATCTTTCAATTGAAAACATCCAATTAATGGTTCAAGGTAGAACAAAAAGGGTAAACCTAAAAGAAAACCTTACAAGGTTTCTACAAAGCCAAAGGCTAGTTATATAAAAATTATTCTTTAATCTAAGTTACAATGAAGAAGAAAATACTCCTTTATATAAGAGTAGCTGGTGGCTTCTATCATTAAAAAAACCTTGAAAGAACATTCTAGGCTATAAAGGTGGTCAAACTAAATTAAATAGGTTGAAGTTTCTTAGGTGCATAGAAGACTACCACACTTTTTTCAATGTTGTCAAAATTGAAGACTGCCCATACTTTCTTTGATGTAGTCAACACTGATGACTACAATCACTTTATTCAATTTAGTCAACATTGACTAACAAAGCATTAATAAAAGACTCTAGTAAATAAGTTAAATTATCACTAGTTTGGGCTGTTGAAGTTGCTCCTTGTTGGGGCTGATTTGGGCCCCATTTCATTTTCCTTTGGACTTCAATTTGATCCTTCAAATAGTTGTAAGACTTTTCCAAAATATTTTCTTTAGAATGGAGATATTCTCTCCCCATAAGACACCTTTTAATTACTAATTGAAGCTCATTGAGCTTGTCTTGAAACTTTTTCACTTGAGATCTTGTCATGGGTCTTCTTGGAGCTTCTAAAACTTCATCCTTGTCCTTTAATGATATTGAGCTTCCATGGTTGCTATCATTCTTCCCTTCCCAAAGATGATTCCTCCTCGAATCATGATATGATAATACTTGCTCCTCCAATGAAGTTGATGTTCCATAGTTGTTATCATTCTCCCCCTCTTAATGAAGATTCATCCCCGAATCTTGACATTAACCTACAACCGGCATGCTAATTACGATAATTAAAAAAACCACAACAAGCACTTGGTAAAAATAACACAGAGTAGTGACTATACATCCATTTAACCCACTTATATTTTTTATGAACAAACACTTGTCGCGCCCCCTTTTTTTTCTCTCGGAATATCGGGTTTATAACATATGTTGGGACAACTCTTTCCTTTTGGGAAAGGGGTTTTGCATATTTTGAAGAGTCGCTACCTAACAATTTAGCGGTGCGTTAGGGAACCTAAGGGGTTCAATTATAACTACGTTGCTAACCAGAGATTTGGGTAAGGGCTTGAAATTATCCTAAGGGGAAGGTGTTAGGCACCCCTTATGATCCACAAGTGTGGTTCTCGGCCAAATGGTTTCGTGGAATTTGTACAACTACCAAATAACAAGTAAAGGCTCAAATAAGAGGGGATTTAAATCTTAAGCATGCAGATGTTTAGAAAACACTAGCGGATACAGGTGTCCTAGGTTTATAATAATATGGATCACATCAATGTAATACCCGGTGATCACTCCTCGAAGAGGGGCTACATGTGGTATTAGCGCACCGGTCATCATATCCCAATTCTACCCTTCCCACCCCGTGAATGTAATTAAAGCGTGTGTTGGTCATGAATTCTATTGCGTGCTATTACCCGTCCCATCCTATCAGTCCTGGAGGAGGCTAAGACTACTATCCTAAAAGAAAGTACTAAGTTGACCCCTAGGTTTAAAGGACAAGATTCTAAACAACAAACAACAACAATTAGGACTTCAGATAATGGAAAACTAATAAGAACATACGAGGCCCAAGTATTCCTCCACAGATTATGCACATGATTAGCACGATTCAAACACAAGTAAGACTTTATTAACTTCAGAACCTAAGGCATGATATCTAGATGAGAATGCAATAGTGAGGCAGCTTTATTACTGATTTTAGAATATGAATTTTTTCAGTTTCTTACTAATGGTAACCATTAATAGTCGAGCAACAGGTATAAAGGAGTATGCTTCCAGTTTTAATAGATTTAACACCTAAATCTTGCTTAAGCGCATGACAATACTCAGTAATTATCCAGATTATTGAAGAAACTGTTACAAGTTAGTTTGCCTAAACATGCTGCAGTTAGGTGTTGCAAAAATACAGGACTATTACTAGTTGTTTGGTGGAAACATGGTGGAATTATTTTTAGGGGGGGGGGGGGGCTTTTTCATGCAGTCAGTAGTTAAACTAGGTGTTGAATGAGGTCCTAAGACATGATATCTAATATGCACACATAGGGATGCAGAATGGGTGATATGCATAATTCCTAGGAAGAATTTCCAAATGCATGAAGTCATAGTATTTGAACATGCTATGCAGCAAGTATGAGGATGACTTATTATTAGCGCATTATTATCCTAAGCATGATTCCTAGGTGTACCACAACATTAAAGCGATATTAGAACTAGTTTACATGAATAACAGGTTTATATTAACATTTAATCCTAGAGCATGATTTCTATATGAGAAATTATAATGCTATAACAAGATGCTGAAACAGTAGACATGGACCTAAGGAACACTATATCTAATGCATGATATGCTCACATACAATCAACCTAAGCATGAATTTCCAGTGCACACGTAAGAAAATGTAGACCTAGAGGCATGCTATCTACCCTTGAACATGGAGAGTTAAACATGTGCAGTGTGGGAAGTGCCTGCCTTGTGTGTTGGAGTTCAGAGGGTACTCAAAGGGTCCCCAAAGCAGTGCTCACACGAAGGGGGCTGAACTTAAACTTCTAAGAGTATATGTGAGAGTGCCTTTTATTTTTTTAAAGGGGTTTAAGAAATAAATAATTTTTGAGAAAGGGTAAGTAATAAAACAGTTTTGAAGAAGTAAATAGAAGCTTAACATCACACAAAGGACCAAGGATAGTCCAACAATCACAAACAGGGGTAATAGATTTTAGGGACAAATACAGAGCATGTGAGGGAAGACATGTAGCAGGCAGGTATACATATAGACATACAATCAGAAACTCCTAAGGGTCTAGAGGATTAGAGGTACAGTAAAGTACTAGGTTAGATTAACCTTTAAAACAACTAAAGCCATGGTTAAGCTAATGTACCAGTCATAGTCATATAAGAAGTAGGTGCTAAGTATACAGAAACATCTTGGTCATAAAGAAATAAAGCCTAAATTATCATGCAGAGGGTTGTTCAGAATCCTAGATACATGCTGAATAATAAGTAAAGAAAATAGGAAGCATGTTGAATTACCACAATAGTAGAAACTTGTTGGTTTGAGGACCGAAATCTAAATTAGAATATACCAGTGAAGTGAAGAAAGCAATAACAAAAACATGAAAGTAGGAGATGCACAATGGTTAACCTTGGCTTGCAGCCAGCTAACTTAGAATAGTAGTATTTAGCACAGAAGAGAGAGCATAGAGTCTTTTTAATTGTGAGAGAAAGATTTTGAACAGGTGAGTTCGTGTCTGTGTCAATGAATGGATAGAGTGTTTATAGTTTTGAAAATGAGTAGTGAAATAAGATAAGGAGTAATAGTTTAACATAATTATAGAAATAATGTTCAATCAGAATCAATCCAAGACCTGGACTCCCTCTCATTAGGGAGTCATAATTCAAATGGCAGAATTAGAGTTAAATAAGGAAAAAGAATCAACTACAAAACTGACATTTACCATAAAAGGAGTAGTAAGGTATATAGCAAGCAATTAAGTCTAGATACATAACACATAATTAAGGAGAGTATATGTCAGACAATCAGCAGTATATTTGTGCACATAAATAGGTAATAGTACAATTTAGTTCTGAAAATTAGTCACAAGAATCACGGATGGGATTGAAAATCACAGGGACTCAATGCTAACTAAGGAAAGTATCAAACTGACAAGGAAACAATTCGAAAATCAGTACAGAGTTACAAGGAAAATACACAAAGTCACATATTCAGGGAAGATGTCATAGGTCTAAGGAGTTTACACAAAAACCAGTATAAATTATCGTTTGAACAATCAATAAGTCAAACAGTCAGACCTATTAATCCTTAAACATGTATTGAACAAAATCATAGAAACCCTAAGCAAGCATTTGGATAAACAATAGAAAATCAAAACCCTAACAACAAAATTATGGCAAGACGTATAGAACTCATAGAGACTCCAGAAGAACATATAGATAAATAATACGGACATAAACCCTAAAAATTAGGGTTTCATCAGAATACTTAAGAGTAAAAGACGAGATTTAAGCAAAACGTTTAAAAAGCATACTGGAAATCAATATTAATACTAAAACCATAAGATCAGTCGTTTAAATAGGGGCCAAGAAACCCTAGTTTTTGGAAAAAATGAAGGATCGTCCGAATAATAGGAGAATCTTTAAAGAAAACTCAGGAAAACCTCATAATACGCATAGACTACAGATCTAAAAGAATCAGAAGTTTAAAAGTTAGTGTTTCAAAGAGAGAACCCAGACCAGAGAGAGAGAGTCGGTATAGAAACCAATGGATCTAGCCGGAAATTAGGAAAATCTTACTGGAATCGAGCCATGAAGGCCTGACACAGGCCAAAGGGGCGAGAGAGTGGACCCTGGTCTCTTGAACACCTTAGAGACAGCAACACTGGTGAGAAGGAGCCATGAGAGGCCTGAGGATGGTGAGGATTCCATGGTTTCCGGCTAAGAGGCGGCCGAAGAAGACGAACAGACCCGATCAGAGGTGGAGAGACCAGAGGTCTATAGAGAGAACTAGAGAGATAGAGAAAGAGTGTGAGAGGGGGAAATGAGAGACGGGGGGGAGGTCATTAGGGTTTAATTATGGCAAGTGAAATTTGGGTCGTCGATCTAATTTGACCAACGGCTCATATTGATCCGGGGTTGGGCCGGGTAAGAATTGGTTTAGGCCTGTTGGGTTATTTAATTGGGTTAGTGATTAGGTTAATTTTAGTCTAGAATTGAAATAAAAGGGGCTAGCTATTAAATACCTAATTAAATTAGATAACAGAATTTACAAAAATAGCTAATCATTGTATAAAATGAAATTCATTCTTAGAAAAATGAATTAAAATGACTGATTAACATTTAAAAAAAAGAAAATGACTAATTACTAGATAAACATAGTATAAAACATATGATTGGACTATAATTGCAAAGTTATCGCAATCGTAGCCAAAGAGTGCCAATTTGGCTAATTGTGAAATAATTTGGTCTTAGTAGGACCCTAAATAATGAATTAAATCAAGAAATGATTTTGAAATTGTTTGTAATGCAATTTTGTGATTAACTATTAGAAATAAAATACCGGATAAATTAAAATAAATTAATAAAAAATATGGGAAGATTATAAAAAAATACCAATTGCTGTTAAAGCATGTTTTTGAAGGTATATATGCAATTTTAAAAGTATTTTGGGAAAATTCGGTGTCAACAGCTGCCCCTCTTTACCCCGGAATGATGAAAGAGTTGTCGGGTAAAGATATGATGGTCAGTTTTGACCGAGCGAAACGATTTGGAGAGATTTAGGCCGCACCCTGGCTTCTGAGCTGCCTTCAAATCCCTGGTTTTACAGGAATCAGGTCGTACGTAGTTCAGGAGCCATCGCCGAAGTATACCGATGAAGTTTCACAAGGATGGACGCAAAGTGCAGAGTTGGGTGGTCAAGGGCTTATGGGATAGTTAGGAGAACTGGAGCGGAACCGCTCCTGCCTGGATGGATATTGCTAGCCGGATAACCTGCAAATGAATAACAAGCATATTTCGTACGTAATTTAAACATGATGCAAATTCCCATTGGACCATGAATGCTGTCTTCAGAAAGTTGAGGATGACGTCCTTAGACCATGATGTCCTGGGCCATGAATCGCTTGATGCGGGATTCGCGGGATATGAAATGATGTTCTCGGGCCATGAATATGGTGCCTCTGAACCATGATGCATTTGAATAATAATATGCAAACTGATAAAAGAGATCCTTAGGCCATGACATGGTGTTCTCTGGCCATGAAGATGGTGCCTCCGAAAGATGACGCCTTTTGATAAATTGGCGATATTTCATCCCATAAAGATGCAATAGTGTGATGTTGACAAGACAGAGCTTAGTCTTGCGAATTAAAGGGTCAGAGCTTAGCCCAAAGCGCAGTAAATAATGTTAGAGACATTGATTGATTTTAAAAGTAAACGGGAGCCAGTGCTTAGCCTCGGAAGGCAGAAAGGTAGCCTTATGCAATATGCAGATGCAGATGGAGGTAGCGTTTAACCTCGGAAGCCAGAAAGGTAGCCTTATGAAATATGCGGATGCAGAGGGAGGTAGCGTTTAACTCAGAAGGCAGAAAGGTAGCCTTATGCAATATGCAGATGCAGATGGAGGTAGCGTTTAACCTCGGAAGCCAGAAAGGTAGCCTTATGAAATATGCGGATGCAGATGGAGGTAGCGTTTAACTCAGAAGGCAGAAAGGTAGCCTTATGCAATATGCGAATGCAGATGGAGGTAGAGTTTAACTTCGAAAGGCAGAAAGGTAGCCTTATGCAATATGTAGATGCAGATGGAGGTAGCGTTTTAACTTCGGAAGGCAGAAAGGTTGCCATATGCAATATGCGAATGCACATGGAGCTAGCTTTTAACCTCGGGAGGTAGAAAGGTAGCCTTATGCAATATGCGGATGCAGATGGAGGTAGCATTTAACCTCGGAAGGTAGAAAGGTAGCCTTATGCAATATGTAAGGAAGGACGACAGAAATTCTTAGTTGGTGCTAAATTGTGGTAGAGCATTGTGATAATGAAGCATTGTTTATACTGATAATAAGTTTTGGTGTGCCGAGTTTGAGGGACGATGTTTTTCCTCGGAGCGGATGATATATTTCGGGCTTTTTGAAATTTTGTGCCTGCATCCAAAGAAAGATCGTGTGTTATGTAAAGGGGAAAGGTTAGTTCGCATTCCTGCTAGCCCTGCTTGGCTCGTTTGCTTGATCATGATGATACTGTGTGTGTCATTGGGGTAGCATTTTCTAAAGAAGTTGTTTCAAAAATAAATATGCATGATTTTGTAAAAGTATAATATATGATCTAAAATAGTTTTAGATGAACCAACGACATGACACGGCATGAGACATCGCAACCTCTCATGCTGCGAAATTTTGAGGGTCCTGGTCAAAATTCTGCCCCAGTTTTCTGGGTGGATGCCTCTTTCTGATGCTCGTGCCGCGACTGGCTGAACTTGCTTCGGTCCTCAAAATTCTGCCCCAGTTTCCAATTGCGAGGAAAAATTGAGATTTTTATTGAATTGTTACCGAACCCATAGGGCTGCCTATGTATCCCCTCTTAAACGGGAATCAGGTCAGGCGTAGTTCAAATTACATCATTGAGAAAACATAAAGATTACACATTGCAACGCTTGAATGCATCTGAATTGATTGGTTACGGCAAAAATTCTCCGTCCATTTCTGCAAGTATGAGCGCTCCTCCTGTCAACACTCTATAAACCATGTACGGACCTTGCCAGTTAGGAAAGAACTTCCCGTTGGCTTCATCTTGATGTGGAAAGATTTTCTTTAACACCAGCTTCCCTGGTGTGAATCGTCTCGGCTTGACTTTCTTGTTGAAGGCCCTGGCCATTCTGTTATGATATAGCTGACCATTAGATACTGCATTCATTCTCTTCCCGTCTACGAGGGCCAGTTGCTCATAACGCCTTCTTACCCATTTTGCATCACTGAGCTCATCTTCCTGTTTAATTCTTAGAGATGGAATCTCTACTTCGGCAGGAATTACAGCCTTTGTACCATAAACTAGCATGTAAGGAGTCGCCTCTGTTGATGTGCGGACAACGGTGCGGTATACTAGTAAAGCGAATGATAACTTTCCATGCCACTTCTTGTGCGTTTCTATCATCTTCCTTAGTATCTTCTTGATGTTTTTGTTAATAGCCTCTACGGCTCCATTCACCTGAGGTCTATATGCTATGGAATTAGTGTGTTTGATCCTGAAAGTTTCACACATAGCTTTCATCAAGTCATTGTTGAGATTAGAACCCTTGTCGGTGATGATTGAATCTAGAACTCCGAACTGACAAACAATACTGTCGCAGACAAAGTCGGCCACGACTTCCTTAGTAATTGCTTTGTAGGAGGCTGCTTAGACCCATTTAGTGAAGTAGTCAATATCGACAAAAATTAATTTGTGGCCATTGGAATCGGCAGGCTCAATTGGTCCAATAACGTCCATATCCCAAGCGGTGACGGCCCAGGTAAGCTGGTTGCATTGAGCTCACTTGCAGGAACCTTTATCATATCCCCATGTATTTGGCAGCGCTGGCACTTCCGAACATACTGGATGCATTCCGTTTCCATAGTCATCCAAAAGTAACCAGCTCGGAGTATTTTCTTTGCTAGAACAAAATCGTTCATATATGGGCCACAGGTCCCTGCAAGAATATCTTCCAGCAATTTTGATGCTTCTTTGGCGTCAACACACCTTAATAACCCCAAATTGGGAGTCCTCCTATACAGGATTCCTCCGATATGGAAAAAAATTGTTAGACAATCTCTGAAGTGTGCGTTTCTGAGTGGAATTTGCAAGCTCGGGGTATTCTCCTTTTGCCAAGTACTTATCGATGTCATGAAACCAAGGATCTCCATCTGCTTCTTCATCGATATGGGCACAGTAAGCTGGCTGATTATGGATCTTATGGGAATAGGGTCAATGCAATTCTTGTCCGGATGCTGGATCACTGAGGACAAGGTAGATAATGTGTCGGCGAAATCATTCTGGATTCTAGGGACTTGCCGGAACTCTATCTTTGTGAACCTCTTTCTTAACTCCTGTACGTCGTGAAGATACAACAGTATCTTGGAATTCTTTGTTGCCCGTTCTCCTTGTACCTGATGTACTAATAAGTCTGAATCACCGATCACTAACAGTTCTTGGACGTTCATGTCAATGGCCATATTGAGCCCCAAGATGCAAGCTTCATATTCGGCCATATTGTTGGTGCAAGGGAACCTGAGCTTGGAGGATATCGGATAATGCTGACCGGTCTCTGATACTAGTACTGCTCCAATACCAACCCCCTTGAAGTTTGCTGCTCCATCAAAGAACATCCTCCAACCATCATAGGATTCTACAATATCTTCTCCTATGAATGATACCTCTTCATCAGGAAAATATGTTTTCACAGGTTCGTATCCTCCATCTACGGGATTCTCAGCAAGATGGCCAGCCAAAGCTTGTCCTTTAACTGCATTCTAAATCACGTAAACAATGTCGAATCTGCTCAACAGGATTTTTCACTTGGCTAGATTGCCAGTGGGCATGGGCTTCTGAATGATGTTATTTAATGGATCCATCCTTGATGTGAGATATGTTGTGTAGGCATAGAAATAATGTCTCAGCTTTTGGGCAACCCAAGCCAGAGCAAAACATGTACGTTCTAATAGAGAATACCGGGCCTCATATGGAGTGAATTTCTTGCTGAGGTAATAAATAGCTTGTTCCTTCCTTCCTGTTTCATCGTGCTGCCCTAGAATGCAGCTGAAAGCTCCATCTAATACTGCAACATAGAGTAGCAAAGGTCTGCCTGGCTTGGGCGGTACTAGTACTGGCGGTGTTGTCAAATATTCCTTGATTCTATCGAAAGCCCTTTCACAATCATCGGTCCACTCAGTCGCAGCGTCCTTCTGCAGCATCTTAAAGATTGGCTCACAGATGACTGTAGATTGTGCTATAAACCGGCTGATGTAATTAAGCCTCCCCAAGAAACTCATCACATCTTTCTTGTTCCTTGGTGGTGGTAGCTCTTGAATGGCTTTGACCTTGGACAGATCCAATTCTATTCCTCGGCGGCTTACAATAAATCCCTGCAACTTCCCAGCAGGAACCCCAAATGCACACTTCGCGGGGTTTAGTTTCAGATTGTATTTTCACAATCTATTGAAGAACTTCCCTAAATTCTCCATGTGATCAGCAGCTTCCTTTGATTTGATAATGACATCATCCACGTACACCTCAATCTCCTTATGAATCATGTCATGGAATATGGTGGTCATGGCCCTCATGTAGGTGGCCCCTGTATTTTTTAGACCGAATGGAATCATCTTTTAACAATACACTCCCCACGGTGAAATGAATGCCATTTTCTCAACATCTCCCTCATCCATCCAAATTTGGTGATAACCAGCGAAGTAATCTACAAAGGACTGCAATTCATGCTTGGCGTAGTTATCAATCAGAATGTGTATATTTGTTAAGGGGAAGTCGTCTTTCAGACTGGCCCGGTTGAGATCCCGGTGGTCGACGCAGACTCTGACCTTCCCGTCCTTCTTTAGCACAGGTACAATGTTGGCTAACCATGTCGGTTACTCCACTACCCGGAGAACTTTGGCGTTGAGCTGCTTGGTAACTTCTTCTTTGATTTTCAAACTCATGTCGGGTTTGAACTTTCTGAGCTTTTGTTTTACTGGTGGACACATTGGATTGGTTGGCAGATTGTGAGCCACAATAGAAGTACTTAGACCAATCATGTCATCGTATGACCATGCAAATACGTCCTCATACTCTCTTAGAAACTCTATGTCTTCTTTCTTTTATGATGGTGACAAATGAATACTGATGCGAGTCTCTTTGACGTTTTCTAAATCTCCTAGGTTGATAACTTCAGTCTCATCCAGGTTAGACTTAAGTTTGTTCTCAAAGTTCTCAACATCTTTGACAATCTCGTCAGGTATGTCGTCTTCATCTGAATGAATGTCCATTTGTTGCGTTGTCTTGTTGCATGTCACAGTCATCGGTTCATCAAGACAAGTAATAGTAATGATGTATAAATAAAGTAGTGAGGGAAAACAATAGCAATAAATATCAGATTCCTGATAGACCAGTTCTTGAGATATGTCCCCTTGATTACAGTCTTTATGGAAGGGCTTTCCTCCCCCTCGACCTTGAGAACAACACAGCAACCCATATCATCATCTTCTAGGAACAGACTCCTCATTGCCTCAAGTGCTTCTTCCTCGTCTGAACCGTAAATAGTGTCGTCCTGCTTGAAAGTCTGCTCAAGATGAGGTATCGGCTGCTCCAAAGGGTAATAGGGACCACGCCAAGGTGGCGACCAGTCGTTGAATTCCTGCCAAGTGTACTCCTACCCCAGACTGAAAGTGTTGCCATGTTCCTTGAGCTTTATAGGCTTCGTGATCCCTTGGAGGTTCTTACCGAGCCCTTTGCCTGGCTCATATCCTCTCTAGTCCAGGATGCTCTTAATATTTTTGTCCCACCACTTGTCCTTGTCGATAACATTGACCCGTTCAATGTGGTGGTAAGTTCCTCCGCCTATCTTCCTTTTTTCGTCAATCACCGGAATAGTTTGACGACTATAAATGGGGTTGCTACCGTCACCATGAATAATCACCTCTTGGTGGTTCCACTCGAATTTTACCGCCTAATGTAGTGTTGATGCTACGGCCCTAGCAGCATGAATCTAGGGTCGTCCCAACAACAGGTTGTAGGATGCCGGCTCATCTATCACCTGGAAATCCACTTCGAACCAAGTCGGTCCCATCTATAGACATAAACTGATCTCCCCCATGGTGGACCTCTGAGAACCGTCAAAGGATTTTACATTGATCTCCCCATCCCTTATCTCATGTAGCACTTTACCCAATTTTTTGAGTGTTATAAACGGACAGATGTTAAGACTAGAACCTCCATCAATCAAGATTCTTATGATGAAATGATCTCCGCATTGCACGGTGATGTGCAATGCTTTGTTGTGCCCCAATCCTTCAGGTTGTAGCTTGTCCTCATGAAAATTGATTTTATGACTCTCCAATACCTAGCCTACCATATTGGCCATTTCCCCACTAGTGATGTGTTTTGGCACATATGCTTCACTCAACACTTTCAACAAAGTATTTCTGTGTCTTTCAAAATTCTACAGTAGAGAGAGGATGGATATTTGTGTCGGTGTCTTGTTCAGCTAGTCGATGACTGAATACTCATTAGCCTGTACCTTTCTCCAAAGGTCATTGGGACCTGTTTCGATAAGGGGAGGCCGGTTGGCAGCCTGCTTGCTTGATTCGGCCAGATGCTCAAGGGTGTAGACCCTACCAGTTCTCGTCATACCCTGTGCTACAACTGCTTCCTAAGACCTGACCTTCCCTTTCGTTCTCGCCTCGGCTATATAGTACCAAGGGATAGTATTTGAATAGAATGGTGCGTGGTTGACATTGCCACCAAAATCGGTGCAGCCATCTTTACTTCAAATGGAATGTGTGTTCGGGGTGGCAAGGCTACTACCTTGAATGAAGCTGGTGCATTTGTTGGAGATACAAACTCAACTTCAATTGGCACTGGTGACTTTGTAGGTGGCGCTGTTTCAAACTCAAATGGTATAGACATATTCACCTCATAGGCCTCAGATGGCTGAATCTGGACTATGATCGGTTTGAGAGTGACTGCGGGTTTCTTTGGGTCATCGCCTTCTGTAATCAACCCGATTGACCCATCAGGATCCCAATCATCTTCTATTTCAATCATATGGATACCTCTACCCTTATGGTCTAGCAGAGGATTGTCGCGGACGTTTGGAGCGTGGTCCTTTGCCACAATAATCTTGTTGTCAACGAGAGCCTGTATTTTTTCCTTCAGAGAACGGCATTCTTCGATGGTGTGTCCTTTCATGCCGGAATGGTATGCATAGGATTTGTTTGGGTTAACCCACTGAGAAGGGTTCTCAGGGGTGGCAGCAAGGACAGGTGTGACATAACCAACATCTTTGAGCTTTTCATACAGCTGGTCAATGGGCTCGGCTATGGCGGTGTATTGCTTTGGAGGGCGGCGATCAAAATTGGGACGAGGTCTAGGGAAGTTTTTGTGTGTAGGGGGTTATTGATAATGGGATGGCTGGGAATTATAAGTGTGGTAGATAGGAGGGGGTGGTGGATATTTGGGCGAAGCAGATTGATATGTGGGTGGTGGAGCTTGGTAGGAAGGTGGTGGAGTTTGGTAGTTTGGTGAGGCTGCTTGGTAATTCGGGGTTGGATGATATGTGAGTGGAGGTGTCGGATAGGTTTGGTATTTGAGCGGGGACTTGGTTCTTTGTGCAACCATTACGGCTCTCACATCTCTCTCTTAAACACACCACCGTACTGTAGAGCCTTGTTAGTGTCTTGCAAGGCTTCAAAATTTGTAACCATACCGTTTTTAATACCCTCTTCAATCTGCTCACCCAATTTGATGATGTCAGAGAACTTGTGGCCTTCAACCATATACTACGGGTCCTAAGCCCCGACAAATAACTTGTTCATCTGTTCTTCCTCTGGAGCAGGTCTGACTTTAGCGGCTTCGGACCTCCAGCGAGTAGCATACTCGTGAAAGGTTTCTGTAGGTTTCTTCTTCATATTTTGAATGTAGAAAACATCCGGTGCGTTCTCTGTGTTGAATCTAAACCTGTCCATGAAATCAGACACCATGGTTACCCAGTTTGACCATTTCTTAGGGTCTTAGATGATGTACCAAGACAGTGCATCTCCTTTCAAACTCCTCATTAACAACTTCATGTGGATTCTTTCATCATTTATACGCCAACCAATTTGTCGCAATAGGTCCTTAGATGGACTCTCAGATCACCGGTACCATCGAACATTTCAAACTTTTGCGGTTTGTACCCCTCGGGCAGTTCTACATCAGGTTGGATACAAAGGTCTTCATAATTCAACCCTTCGATCCCCTTGGTTCCTTCAAGACCCTGGACTCGGCTGGTCAGTTTCCTAAGCTCCTCGCCTAGGTTCCTGATAAGTAAATCCTTTTCGTCAGACTCGGACGCCTGTGGGATAGGCGGAGTGGAGTGGGTCATGGTTTCCACATAAATCGGATTGTTATAGGTGTGGAAATGGTCTTTTGTGTGGTTTTGAGGTTCTGGGATGAGTAGTGGAGTGTTATTTGAGGTGTGTCAAGCATTACAGAGTTTGGTTCTTTGGGAGAGTGGTGTGATGGTGAGGTGCGGGATGATTTTACTGTCTTAGGATATTTTGTGGAGGTGCAGGGCTTTGAGCATTTGGAAGGTTGACGTCAGGGACGTTGAGGGAAAATGAAAAATTGGCCAGATTCCGAACTTGATCGAGTTCTTCCTGAAACTTCAGAAATTTCTGTTTAAGTGGGGACATGTTCTCATGCAGGACCTAAATACCTCGGCCATCAGTGGCCTCTACCCATTCAATCACATTCTCATTTCTAATGTCGCTGGACTTTTCCATCTTACTTTTGCCTTTGTCTTTGCCCTTACGAGGACTAGGGGGAGGAGTAGGTGGAGGGCCATTGGATCTGGTGCAATAGGCTGATGATGCCAGAATGCACGAACTAACCTTTGGGGAGGGGAGAAAGAAAAAGGAAATAAAAACAAAACGTAACCAAGTCAGTGAGGATCGTGAAAAGTGTATTGCAGTATTTAAACACATAATGCGGAAATGAAAGCGTGTCCAAAGTTGGGAACCTCTTTGTGCCGGAGGTAGTCCTAGCGACAATTGATTTGGAGAACTTAAAATGCTAAATGCCTCATTTTATTGATAAGAAAAACAGACAAATCCCAAAGCGATAGACGAAAAAAATAAAAGTCACTAATGGCCATTGGGCTTATTACATTGATAGAAAAATAAGGACATTCCTATCTACTTGGTCCCAGAAGGACCTTCCCCAGATTCGGCATTCTTTTTTCCTTCGAGAAGCTTTCCCAGCTCGCGAAGTCCCAACAATAGGTAAGTTCTTGCTAGGTATCCCCCTGCAGCTCCCTCAGCCTTTTGACAATCTTCAACTCTTTTGATGAACTTTTCTTACAAATCGATTATACCTCGTTCCAAGTACCCCAGCCTCTTGTTGGAACTGATAGCCATGTCCTTCCATTCCTCGATCAGTCTTTTGTTGGACTCATGTATCTTGTGGTGATCATCCTCATTTTCCTGGATCCTTTTCCACAGCTGGTTGAACTTGACTTGTGCTTCAGCCCTTTCATCTATAACTCTGTGACCTAGGACGTACCCCGGCTTGCTCTGACCACCCAGATCCTCTTCTAACCAACCAAGATAGAAAGGGATATAACCGGCGTGATACATGTCTGGATCGATGGTGTCTTTCTCAGGTATAACCTTGCAGTGCCACAGGTGCTGAGCTTGGCAATTGTGAGGACTATCATTATTTTGAAAGTCATCTCTACGATGGCTCATCTTCTCGACCCTAGGGATGACTTGCTTCCTTCCTTCTTGCCTCATAACTCGAAGAGGGACGTAAGGATATGTCCCCCTTAGACCAATCAGTATAAAAAATGATGCGTCTCGAGATCGAATGATGAACTCATCCGTTGGAAACAATTCAAACATCCATTGAACTTGTTCTTCAGCCAAGTTATCAAAAAACTTAACCCATCCTTCAGCATTTTCAGGCTGAGCGAACATGTCAGGGATATAGTTCATTCGCTTTGGGTGATGGAAAGCGATGTGGTCATCCCACATTTGGTGGTGAATGTCATGTCGATATTCGCCTTTTTGGAGATGTTCCATGAGCCAGAGTTGAAGTAATAAATTGCAACCTTCGAAGTGCTTTGCTCCTTGTTGACACCTTTCTAAGGCCCGATATATGTCTGCAACGATCATGGGCGCAATGCTGAAATATTGCCCATTTACCCCTGCCCATTTACCCCTTCTATTATGGTCTTAGTTACCATGGCTAGCCTGGTATGGATCCTTTCCTTCTTCATTTGAAACACGATCAAACCCAAAAAGTAAACCATAAACACGAACACTCAGCGATGGACGTGTCCAAGAGAGGTGATAGCAAACTCGTCATGGTAGGCACAGTATGATTTGCTGTAGTCATACCTTTCGTACAAGTAGTCAAAAGGAATGTACGAATTGTCCAAACATACCAATTCCGCGTCCTTTTTCAGACCCATCATTTTGAAGAAACTTTTGCCCGTGCGATTCTCAGGCATCAGAAGCCCCGGAGTTTCCCATACTATGTTAGCCAACCCTCCTATCTCTTCTATTAACTGTGTTGTTTCGATGTTCCCAAAGCGGAACACGGACCTTTCACGATCCCAGAACAGGGTAGCAGCCTTTACTATCATTTTGTTTGGCTGGATTTCCAGGAGAGACGGTAGATTACCCAAGTGTTTCCTGACGATAGATTTGTCGCTAGAGTGTAGATCCTCCCACTAACTCAACAGTTTTGGGTAGATATTGGGGACCATGCCGAATCTAGCGACTTCGTGCCTCATTTTTTTTTTCTGCAAAACAAATAGGTTAGGCCCTAACCCCTACCGGACTCAACTATTTAACGTCAATAACTAGCAGGGAGCATTTAGTTCTCCAAATAAATGCACAGAACGTGAGGGCGTCCATTTGGGTTTTAGGGAAACCCGGTGGACTTTTGGATAAGGCTATCTTAAAAGCTATCGTGCGGACGACACTTTACTTGACTAGGTTTGACCATGATGCATGAAACAACATGACGGAGTAAAGTTTCTATGGGGTTTTAGATTGGGACCCTCAAGCGGACAACTCAAGGGGGAAAGGCACGGAACCGTCGACTGCACCGCTGATCGACTAGTTTTACCGCAAATAAGCCACTCCGAATTTAGTGGGTGATAATATAGGAAGGGTGCAACCACTCATCAACCATTGCTATAGTATTTTTTTTGGCACGAGTGGAGTACGAATGTTGAGCATGATTTATGAAATACGTATTAAAAAAAGTTGTCACGTATTTGTACGTTAATGAAAGCGGTAAAAATGGTAGTAATGATTAAAGCAGTTACAAAAGGAAAAAAAGAGACATGTCAGTTTCGTTTTTGAAGAAAAGCAAATACCCGAAATAAACAATTAATTGCATGTAAAGGGAATAGGAAAGGGTGCAAGTATTTAAAATAAAGGCATAAATTCATGAAACAATTTGAAATGATAAAATCCTGGATATCCCCAGCAGAGTCGCCATGCTGTCGCGCCCCCTTTTTTTCCTCTCGGAATATCGGGTTTATGACATTGGTTGGGACAAATCTTTCCTTTTGGGAAAGGGGTTTTGCATATTTTGAAGAGCCGCCACCTAACAATTTTAACGGTGCGTGAGGGCACCTAAGGGGTTCAATTATAACTACGTTGCTAACCAGAGATTTTGGTAAGGGCTTGAAATTATCCTAAGGGGAAGGCGTTAGGTACCCCTCAGGATCCACAAGTGTGGTTCCCGGCCAAATGGTTTCATGAATTTGTAAAACTAGCAAATAACAAGTAAAGGCTCAAATAAGAGGGCATTTAAATCTTAAGCATGCAGATGCTTAGAAAACACTAGCGTATACAGGTGTACTAGGTTGATAATAATATGGATCACATCAATGCAATACCCGGTAATCACTCCTCGAAGAGGGGCTACACGTGGTATTAGCGCACAGGTCATCATATCCATATTCTACCCTTCCTACCCCGTGAAGGTAATTAAAGCGTGTGTTCATCATGGATTCTATTGCGTGCTTTTACCCGTCCCATCTTATCAGTCCTGGAGGAGGCTAGGACTACTATCCTAAAAGGAAGTACTAGGTTGACCCCTAGGTTTAACGGACAAGATTCTAAGCGACAAACAACAACAATTAGGACTTCAGATAAAGGAAAACAAATAAGAGAATATACGAGGCCCAAGTATTCCTCCACATATTATGCACATGATTAGCACGACTCAGACACAAGTAAGGCTTTATTAACTTCAGAAACTAAGGCATGATATCTAGATGAGAATGCAATAGTGAGGCAGCTTTATTACTGATTTCAGAAGATGAATTGTATCAGTTTCTTACTGATTGTAACCATTAATAGTCGAGCAGCAGGTATAAAGGAGTATGCTTCCAGTTTTAATAGATTTAAAACCTAAAGCTTGATTAAGTGCATGACAATACTGAGTAATTATCCATATTATTAAAGAAACACTTACAAGTTAGTTTTCCTAAACATGCTGCACCTAGGTGTTGCGAAAATACAGGACTATTACCAGTTGTTTGGAAACATGGTGGAATTATTTTTAGGGGGGGGCCTTTTTCATGCAGTCAGTAGTTAAAGTAGGTGTTGAATGAGGTCCTAAGACATGATATCTGATATGCACACATAGGGATGCAGAATGGGTGATATGCAGAATTCCTAGGCAGGATTTCTAAATGCATGAAGTCACAGTATTTAAACATGATATGCAAAAACTATGAGGATGACTTATTTATTAGGGAATTATTATCCTAAGCATGATTCCTAGGTGTACCACAACATTATAGTGATATTAGAACTGGTTTACATGAATAACAGGTTTATATTAACATTTAATCCTAGAGCATGATTTCTATATGATAAATGATAACGCCACAATAGGATGCTGAAATAGTAGACATGGACCTAAAGAACATGATATCTAATGCATGATATGCTCGCATGCAATCAACCCTAAGCATGAATTTCTAGTGCACACGTAAGAAAATGTAGACCTAGAGGCATGGTATCTACCCTTTAACATGCACAATCTATATAACTACCCTCCCTTTTTCACTATCCATTCCCAAATATCTATATACAAATTATTACAGGTCGGGAATTATGAATTACACAACCAAAGGAAAAATAAGAAGTTACTTCTATATGGAGCCTTCAATTAGGCCCAGATCTTCCAAACCTCAATGCCTTTGGTGTTTCACAGCCTTTTATAGTCCGGGTGTGTCAAACTTCCCTAAGGACCTCAAGGGCTCCCATGCAGTGCTCACACCCAGACATAGCCAGAGAGAGTTAAACATGTGCAGTGTGTGAAGTACATGCCTTGTGTGTCAGAGTTCAGAGGGTACTCAAAGGGTCCCCAAAGCAGTGCTCACCCGAAGGGGGCTAAAATTAGACTTCTAAGAGTATATGTGGGAGTGCCTTTTATGTTTTTAAAGAGGTTTAAGAAAGAAACAATTTTGAGAAAGGGTAAGTAAGAAAATAGTTTTGAAGAAGTAAATAGAAGCTTAACATCACACAAAGGACCAAGGATAGTCCAACAATCACAAACAGGGGTAATGGATTTTAGGGAAAAATACAGAGCATGTGAGGGCAGACATGTAGCAGACAGGTATACATATAGACATACAATCAGAAACACCTAAGGGTCTAGAGGATTAGAGGTACAGTAAAGTACTAGGTTGGATTAACTCTTAAAACAACTAAAGCCATGGTTAAGCTAATGTACCAGTCATAGTCATATAAGAAGTAGGTGCTAAGTATACAGAAACATCTTGGTCATAAACAAATAAAGCCTAACTTATCATGCAGAGGGTTGTTCAGAATCCTAGACACATGTTGAATAATAAGTAAAGCAAATTGGAAGCATGCTGAATTACCACAGTAGTAGAAACATGTTGGTTTGAGGACTGAAATCTAAATTAGAACATACCAGTGAAGTGAAGAAAGCAGTAACACAAACATGAAAGTAGGAGATGCGCAATGGTTAGCCTTGACTTGAAGCCGGCTATCTTAGAATAGTAGTTTTAGCACAGAAGAGAGAGTAGAGAGTCTTTTTAATTGTGAGAGAGAGATTTTGAACCGGTTAGTTCGTGTCTGTGTCAATGAATGGATAGAGTATTTATAGTTTTGAAAATGAGTAGTGAAATAAGGTAAGGATTAATAGTTTAACATAATTATAGAAATAATGTTCAATCAGAATCAATCAAAAAACTGGACTCCCTCTCATTAGGGAGCCATAATTCAAACGACACAATTAGAGTTAAATAAGAAAAAATAATCAACTATAAAACTGACCTTTACCATAAAAGTAGTAGTAAGGTATATAGCAAGCAATTAAGTCTATGTACATAACACATAATTAGGGAGAGTATATGTCAGACAATCAGCAACATATTCGTGCATATAAATAGGGTATAGTACTATTTAGTTCCCAACATTTGTCACAAGAATCACAGATGGGATTGAAAATCAAAGGGACTCAATGCTAACTAAGGAAATTATCATACAGACAAGGATACAATTCAAAAATTAGTACAGAGTTACAAGGAAAATACACGAAGTCACATATTCAGGGAAGATATCACAGGTCTAAGGAGTTTACATAAAAACTAGTATAGATTATCGTGTGAACAATCAATAAGCCAAACAGTCAGACCTATTAATCATTAAATGACATGTATTGAACAAAATAAGAGACTAAGCAAGTATTTGGAGAAAAAATAGAAAATCGAAACCCTAACAAAAAATTACGGTAAGACGTATAGAACTGAGAGAGACTCCAGAAGAACATATAGATAAATAATACGGACATAAACACTAAAAATTAGGGTTTCATCATAATACTTAAGAGTAAAAGAGGAGATTTAAGCAAAACGTTTAATAACATATTGGAAATCAATATTAATACTAAAATCAGAAGATCAATCATTTAAAAAGGGGGCAAGAAACCCTAGTTTCGGGAAAAAATGAAGGATCGTTCGAAAAATAGGAGAAACTTTAAACAAAACTCAGAAAAACCTCATAATACGTATAGATCTGTTACAGATATAAAAGAATCGGAAGTTAAGAAGTTAGGGTTTCAAAGAGAGAACCCAGAGAGAGAGAGAGTCGGTTTAGAAACCATTGAATCTAGCCAGAAAGTAGGAAAATCTTACTGGAATCGAGTCATGAAGGCCTGAGATTGGCCAAAGGTGTGAGGGAGTGGACCCTAGTCTCTTGAAGACCTTAGAGACAGCAACACTAGTGAGAAGGAGCCATTAGAGGCCTGAGGATGGTAAGGATTCCATGGTTTCCAGCTAAGAGGCGGCCGGAGAAGACGAATAGACCTCATCGGAGGTGGAGAGACCAGAGGTCTCTAGAGAGAACTAGAGAGATATACAGAGAGTGTGAGAGGGAAATGAGAGATGGGGGGGGGGAGTTCGTTAGGGTTTAATTATGGCAAGTGAAATCTGGGCCGTCGATCTAATTTGATCAACGACTCAGATTGATCCGGGGTTGGGCCGGGTAAGAATTGGTTTGGGCTGGGGGTCTATTGGGTTATTTAATTGGGTTAGTGATTATGTTAATTTTAGGCTAGAATTGAAATAACATGGGCTAGCTGTTAAATACCTAATTAAATTAGATAAAATAATTTACAAAATAGCTAATAATTGTATAAAATGAAATTGATGATTAGAAAAATGAATTAAAATGACTGATTAGCATTTAAAAAAATTAAAATGACTAATTACTAGATAAAATAGTATAAAATATATGGTTGGGCTATAATTGCAATGTTTTCGCAATCATAGCCAAAGAGTGTCAATTTGGATAATTGTGAAATAATTTGGTCTTAGTAGGACCTTTAATAATGAACTAAATCAAGAAATGCTTTTGAAATTGTTTGTAATGTAATTTTGTGATTAGTTATTAGAAATAAAATACCGGATAAATTAGAATAAATTAATAAAAAATATGGGGAACTATAGAAAAATACCAATTGCTATTAAAGTATGTTTTTGAAGGTATATATGGAATTTTAATGTATTGTGGGAAAATTGGGTATCAACAACACTCCATTAATATATTTAAGCAGACCATACAGTCCAAAGAGCAGAACTTTTTCCTCTAACTTGTTTGTTTCAATTTGCAGGCAGCAGGGATAAACTCAGATTACTGGTGCACTTGCAAGGAGTGGTATTAGCATCCCAGATGCTCAACCTTCTGTAGTTGTGTTAGTTCTTCTGGGGTTACCACATGGATCTTCAACCACAGATACCTAAACAGAAAGACCACTAAAGCCCAACAATGGTCCACCCAGAAGTACACACTTAGAGCTCCAGGCCATCAATAGTTAGATGCCCACCTCTTAATCTATCTGCAGGAGATTCTTCTACAACAAATTGTCCTCTTCACAAACCCTCAATAGGTCAATTCTAGGGGTTCAATCCTGCCTTGTTTTCCCACCAGTTATCAACAGCTAATGGCTACACATTGCATCAATTTTGGAAGCCAGAAGACACTAGCTCAATCTGCATCCTTCAAGACTCCTTGCATGAAATGAACACGCCAATTCTCACACTCTTCTGTCAACAATATCAGGCAGCAGCAGCACCGCTGCGCAGTTTCAAGGGATTTTTTAATATCTATCTTCAACTTGGATTTATTTGACCCCAATGTCAAAGCAAAGCTGAAGATTGGCCCCACCATTCTCAATTATTTTTTTTCGCACTCTCTAAGGAACATCTACACTACGTGTAGTTGTAGAACTTATTGTATATGGAAGAAAATTATCCAATTCACTAGATTAGTAAATTTAGGATCTCTTGTGCATTTTTGTATAGTTGACCTAGACTTACTTAACCCTGTTTTTTTATACCCAATTGTCTATCAATGTTGGATAGGCATTTGTTACCTCATCATAGGTGTAACTTCACATAGCTCTCAGGGTGCACATGCTTGTAATATTTGGATGACTAAGTCTACATCCAGCTTTCATCTGGAAGTAAGGTTTATGTCCCCCCTCCATTGCTGTACTTTATATTTTCTTATCTACAAAAATCAACACTACGCCCAAGACCTAGTGAACTTTTTAAAAAAAATATTCAAGCATAACATCACTCAGGAGAAAAATATAATTACGAACACAAGCACTAAAAATAAAATTCATAAGCTCTCTAAATATTAGATGATGATTAGCTAGACCAAAACAATATGATTATCAAGAAATTATCATATTTACTCATTCTAAACAACTTAACCTCACCGTTTGATACATGTTGAATAATAAGTAAAGCAAATTGGAAGCATGCTGAATTACCACAGTAGTAGAAACATGTTTGTTTGAGGACTGAAATCTAAATTAGAACATACCAATGAAGTGAAGAAAGGAGTAACACAAACAGGAAAGTAGGGGATGCGCAATGGTTAGCCTTGACTTGAAGCCGGCTAACTTAGAATAGTAGTATTTAGCACAGAACAGAGAGTAGAGAGTCTTTTTAATTGTGAGAGAGAGATTTTGAACCGGTTAGTTCGTGTCTGTGTCAATGAATGAATAGAGTATTTATAGTTTTGAAAATGAGTAGTGAAATAAGGTAAGGAGTAATAGTTTAACATAATTATAGAAATAATTTTCAATCAGAATCAATCAAAAACCTGGACTCCATCTCATTAGGGAGCCATAATTCAAACGACACAATTAGAGTTAAATAATGAAAAAGAATCAACTATAAAACTGACCTTTACCATAAAAGGAGTAGTAAGGTATATAGCAAGCAATTAAGTCTAGGTACATAACACATAATTAGGGAGAGTATATGTCAGACAATCAGCAGCATATTCGTGCATATAAATAGGGTATAGTACAATTTAGTTCTCAAAATTTGTCACAAGAATCACAGATGGGATTGAAAATCAAAGGGACTCAATGCTAACTAACGAAAGTATCATACAGACAAGGATACAATTCGAAAATAAGTACAGAGTTACAAGAAAAATACACAAAGTCACATATTCAGGGAAGATATCACAGGTCTAAGGAGTTTACACAAAAATCAGTATAAATTATCAAGTGAACAATCAATAAGCCAAACAGTAGACCTATTAATCATTAAACGACATGTATTGAACAAAATAAGAGAAATCCTAAGCAAGTATTTGGAGAAAAAAATAGAAAATCGAAACCCTAACAAAAAATTACGGCAAGACGTATAAAACTCAAAGAGACTCCAGAAGAACATATTTTCATCATAATACTTAAGAGTAAAAGAGGATATTTAAGCAGAGCGTTAAGTAACATATTGGAAATCAATATTAATACTAAAATCAGAATATCAAAAATTTAAAAAGGGGCCAAGAAACCCTAGTTTCTGGAAAAAATGAAGGTTCGTTCGAACAATAGGAGAAACTTTAAACAAAACTCAGGAAAACCTCATAATACGTATAGACCTGTTACAGATATAAAAGAATCAGAAGTTCAGAAGTTAGGGTTTCAAAGAGAGAACCCAGAGAGAGAGAGTCGGTCTAGAAACCACTGGATCTTGCCAGAAAGTAGGAAAATCTTAGTGGAATCGAGTCATGAAAGCCTGAGATTGGACAAAGGTGTGAGGGAGTGGACCCTAGTCTGTTGAAGACCTTTGAGACAGCAACACCAGTTAGAAGGATCCATTAGAGGCCTGAGGATGGTGAGGATTCCATGGTTTCCAGCTAAGAGGCGGCCGGAGAAGACGAATAGACCTCATCGGAGGTGGAGAGACCAGAGGTTTTAATTATGGCAATTTAAATCTAGGCCGTTTGATTTAATTTGATCAACGGCTCAGATTGATCCGGGGTTGGGCCGAGTAAGAATTGGTTTGGGCTAGGGGTCTGTTGGGTTATTTAATTGGGTTAGTGATTATGTTAATTTTAGGCTAGAATTAACATAAAATGGGCTAGCTGTTAAATACCTAATTAAATTAGATAAAATAATTTACAAAATAGTTAATAATTGTATAAAATGAAATTGATGCTTAGAAAAATGAATTAAAATGACTGATTAGCATTTAAAAAAAACAAAATGACTAATTACTGGATAAAATAGTATAAAACATATGGTTGGGCTATAATTGTAAAGTTTTCGCAATCATAGCCAAAGAGTGTCAATTTGGCTAATTGTGAAATAATTTGGTCTTAGTAGGACCCTAAATAATGAACTAAATCAAGAAATGCTTTTGAAATTGTTTGTAATGTACTCTTTTGATTAATTATTAGAAATGAAATACCGTATAAATTAGAATAAATTAATAAAAAATATGGGAAACTATAGAAAAATACCAATTGCTATTAATGTATATATTTGAAGGTATATATGCAATTTTAATGTATTGTGGGAAAATTGGGTATCAACAACACTCCTTTTAAATATTTAAGCAGACCATACAGTCCAAAGAGCAGAACTTTTTCCTCTAACTTGTTTGTTTCAATTTGCAGGCAGCATGGATAAACTCAGATTACTGGTGCACTTGCAAGGAGTGATATTAGCATCCCAGATGCTCAACCTTCTGTAGTTGTGTTAGTTCTTCTGGGGTTACCACATGGATCTTGCAAACTTGACACAAACACAGTAATCCCCAACTTGGAGGATCAATCAGAGAATTGTTATCTTCAACCACAGATACATAAACAGAAAGAGCACTAAAGTCCAACAATGGTCCACCCAGAAGTACACACTTAGAGCTCCAGGCCATCAATAGTTAGATGCCCACCTCTTAATCTATTTGCAGGAGATTCTTCTACAACAAATTGTCCTCTTCACAAACCCTCAACAGGTCAATTCTAGGGGTTCAATCCTGCCCTGTTTTCCCACCAGTTATCAACAGCTAATGGCTACACATTGCATCAATTTTGGAAGCCAGAAGACACTAGCTCAATCTGCATCCTTCAAGGCTCCTTGGATGAAATAAACACGCCAATTCTCACACTCTTCTCTCAACAATATCACGCAGCAGCAGCACCGCTGCGCAGTTTCAAGGGATTTTTTAATATCTATCTTCAACTTGGATTTATTTGACCCCAATGTCAAAGCAAAGCTGAAGATTGGCCCCACCATTCTCAATTATTTTTTTTCGCACTCTCTAAGGAACATCTACACTGCGTGTAGTTGTAGAACTTATTGTATATGGAAGAAAATCTTCCAATTCACTAGATTAGTAAATTTAGGATCTCTTGTGCATTTTTGTATAGTTAACCTAGACTTACTTAACCCTGTTTTTGTATACCCAATTGTCTATCAATGTTGGATAGNTTTTTTTCCCCCCCCCCCCCCTCCATTGTTGTACCTTATATTTTCTTATCTACAAAAATCAACACTACGCCCAAGGCCTAGTGAACTTTTTAAAAAAAATATTCAAGCATAACATCACCCAGGAGAAAAATATAATTACCAACACAAGCACTAAAAATAAAATTCATACGCTCTCTAAATATTAGATGATGATTAGCTAGACCAAAACCATATGATTACCAAGAAATTATCATATTTGCTCATTCTAAACAACTTAACCTCACCGTTTGATACATGCTGAATAATAAGTAAAGCAAATTGGAAGCATGATGAATTACCACAGTAGTAGAAACATATTGGTTTGAGGACTGAAATCTAAATTAGAACATACCAGTGAAGTGAAGAAAGCAGTAAAACAAACAGGAAAGTAGGAGATGCGCAATGGTTAGCCTTGACTTGAAGCCGGCTAACTTAGAATAGTAGTATTTAGCACAGAAGAGAGAGTAGAGAGTCTTTTTAATTGTGAGAGAGAGATTTTGAACCGGTTAGTTCGTGTCTCTGTCAATGAATGAATAGAGTATTTATAGTATTGAAAATGAGTAGTGAAAGAAGGTAAGGAGTAATAGTTTAACATAATTATAGAAATAATGTTCAACCAGAATCAATCAAAAACCTGGACTCCCTCTCATTAGGGAGCCATAATTCAAACGACACAATTAGAGTTAAATAAGGAAAAAGAATCAACTATAAAACTGACCTTTACCATAAAAGGAGTAGTAAGGTATATAGCAAGCAATTAAGTCTAGATACATAACACATAATTAGGGAGAGTATATGTCAGACAATCAGCAGATGGGATTGAAATCAAAGGGACTCAATGCTAACTAAGGAAAGTATCATACAGACAAGGATACAATTAGAAAATCAGTACAGAGTTACAAGGAAAATACACAAAGTCACATATTCAGGGAAGATATCACAGGTCTAAGGAGTTGACACAAAAATTAGTATAGATTATCATGTGAACAATCAATAAGCCAAACAGTCAGACCTATTAATCATTAAACGACATGTATTGAACAAAATAAGAGAAACCTAAGAGAGTATTTGGAGAAAAAATAGAAAATCGAAACCCTAACAAAAAATTACGGTAAGACGTATAAAACTCAGAGAGACTCCAGAAGAACATATAGATAAATAATACGGACATAAACACTAAAAATTAGGGTTTCATCATAATACTTAAGAGTAAAAGAGGAGATTTAAGCAGAACGTTTAATAACATATTGGAAATCAATATTAATACTAAAATCAGAAGATCAATAATTTAAAAAGGGGTCAAGAAACCCTAGTTTCTGGAAATAATGAAGGATCGTTCGAAAAATAGGAGAAACTTTAAACAAAACTCAGGAAAACCTCATAATACGTATAGATCTGTTACAGATATAAAAGAATCGGAAGTTCAGAAGTTAGGGTTTCAAAGAGAGAACCGAGATAGAGAGCGAGTCGGTTTAGAAACCACTGGATCTAGCCAGAAAGTAGGAAAATCTTACTGGAATCGAGTCATGAAGGCCTGAGATTGGCAAAAGGTGTGAGAGAGTGGACCCTAGTCTCTTGAAGACCTTAGAGACAGCAACACCAGTGAGAAGGATCCATTAGAGGCCTGAGGATGCTGAGGATTCCATGGTTTCCACCTAAGAGGCGGCCGGAGAAGACGAATAGACCTCATCGGAGGTGGAGAGACCAGAGGTCTCTAGAAAGAACTAGAGAGATATAAAGAGAGTGTGAGGGGGAAATGAGAGACGGGGGGGGGAGGGGGAGGGGAGTTCGTTAGGGTTTAATTATGGCAAGTGAAATCTGGGTCGTCGATCTAATTTGATCAACGGCTCAGATTGATCCGCGGTTGGGCCGGGTAAGAATTGGTTTGGGCTGGGGGTCTGTTGGGTTATTTGATTGGGTTAGTGATTATGTAAATTTTAGGCTAGAATTGAAGTAAAATGGGCTAGCTGTTAAATACCTAATTAAATTAGATAAAATAATTTACAAAATAGCTAATAATTGTATAAAATGAAATTGATGGTTAGAAAAATGAATTAAAATGACTGATTAGCATTTAAAAAAAAACAAAATGAGTAATTACTGGATAAAATAGTATAAACCATATGGTTGGGCTATAATTGCAAAGTTTTCGCAATCATAGCCAAAGAGTGTCAATTTGGCTAATTGTGAAATAATTTGGTCTTAGTAGGACCCTAAATAATGAACTAAATCAAGAAATGCTTTTGAAATTGTTTGTAATGTAATTTTGTGATTAATTAATAGAAATAAAATACCGGATAAATTAGAATAAATTAATAAAAAATATGGAAAACTATAGAAAAATACCAATTGCTATTAAAGTATGTTTTTGAAGGTATATATGCAATTTTAATGTATTGTGGGAAAATTGGATATCAACAACACTCCTTTTAAATATTTAAGCAGACCATACAGTCCAAAGAGCAGAACTTTTTCCTCTAACTTGTTTGTTTCAATTTGCAGGCAGCAGGGATAAACTCAGATTACTGGTGCACTTGCAAGGAGTGGTATTAGCATCCCAGATGTTCAACCTTCCNTAAACAGAAAGACCACTAAAGCCCAACAATGGTCCACCCAGAAGTACACACTTAGAGCTCCAGGCCATCAATAGTTAGATGCCCACCTCTTAATCTATCTGCAGGAGATTCTTCTACAACAAATTGTCCTCTTCACAAACCCTCAACGGGTCAATTCTAGTGGTTCAATCCTGCCCTGTTTTCCCACCAGTTATCAATAGCTAATGGCTACACATTGCATCAATTTTGGAAGCCAGAAGACACTAGCTCAATCTGCATCCTTCAAGACTCCTTGGATGAAATGAACACGCCAATTCTCACACTCTTCTCTCAACAATATCAGGCAGCAGCAGCACCGCTGCACAGTTTCAAGGGATTTTTTAATATCTATCTTCAACTTGGATTTATTTGACCCCAATGTCAAAGCAAAGCTGAAGATTGGCCCCACCATTCTCAATTATTTTCTTTCGCACTCTCTAAGGAACATCTACACTGCGTGTAGTTGTAGAACTTATTGTATATGGAAGAAAATCTTCCAATACACTAGATTAGTAAATTTAGGATCTGTTGTGCTTTTTTGTATAGTTGACCTAGACTTAGTTAACCCTGTTTTTGTATGCCCAATTATCTATCGATGTTGGATAGGCATTTGTTACCTCATCATAGGTGTAACTTCACATAGCTCTCAGGGTGCACGTGGTTGTAATATTTGGATGACTAAGTCTACATCCAGCTTTCATCTGGAAGTAAGGTTTATGTCCCCCCTCCATTGTTGTACTTTATATTTTCTTATCTACAAAAATCAACACTACGTCCAAGACCTAGTGAACTTCTTAAAAAAAATATTCAAGCATAACATCACCCAGGAGAAAAATATTATTACCAACACAAGCACTAAATATAAAATTCATAAGCTCTCTAAATATTAGATAATGATTAGCTAGACCAAAACCATATGATTACCAAGAAATTATCATATTTGCTCATTCTAAACAACTTAACCTCACCGTTTGATATACCATAGTCAAGGTATGGATCAAAAGTTATTTGAAGTGGCTTGGGAAGAACTTGTAGAGGATCTTCAAAATAAGAAAAAGATATAATGAAGTTAGCAACCTGTAAGTACTTATCCTTCTCCACACTTGAGCCATTATATTCTGCATTTAACTCAATANAATTAAACAATTAAATCCCGGCAAGGGAACATCAATTAAACAATTAAATCCCGGCAAGGGAACAATACAACGATGACCCGGCAAGGGTATATTTCAATAACTCTTTCTCTTTCTTTCACTTTCATTTCCATGATTTATTCTATCACTTGAGTCAATGCTCCAAAGGATGTAATTACCTCGTATTCCTTCATCATTCGTTTTACAATTTGAGCCAATGCTCCAAAAAAATGTAATATCTCATATTTCTTCATTATTCGTTTCACAATTTGAGTCATTGCTCCTAGAAGCTTAAAGATCACAATTCCCTTCACATGCTCTTTACAACATATAGAAATCATCAATTAAGCATGGAAGTTACAACAAAATCGGAATACTCGCAATAATAAGACTCACGGTCATGCTAGACACCAATGTATAGATACTCACACCATGTCTATACATCGTACTCTATAATTAGCAAGTAGCAAATAAGACTCAACTCATATTCCCTCAAGTTAAGGTTAGACCAAACACTTACCTCGGGTCTGAAGTTTAGCAATCAACTCGAAACCCCACGTTTTCCACGAGTATCCGACTCTAAATAGCCCAAATCTGTTCAAATAAATTTCATACCATAAATAACATCTCATGCAACTGATTCTACTATTCAATTCAAGGTTACGACACGAAATTAGGTGAAATAACCAAAATGCCCCTTAGGCCAGCATCTCGGAGTCGGGTAAATTTTACATTTTCAGAACT
>ML412318.1:57500-86592 GCA_005239525.1 Nicotiana knightiana | reverse complement strand
TAAGGGAAGGGGAACATGTTGTGGGGAGATAACAGTTTCATATAAGAAATCTTAAACAAAGAAAGGAACAACAAGGTCAGAATATCAATAAGGACCAGAAATCACAAGCTTGCACGGCATCACCCTTCGTGCTTTTACTCTCGTCCTCACTATACAAGGTATAATGTAATCAATGTGAATCATGGTACGACATCACCCTTCGTGCTTTTACTCTCATCCTCACTATGCAATGTATAATGTAATCAATGTAAATCATGGCACGACATCACCCTTCGTTCTTTTACTCTCTTTCCTCACAGTATAATCAATGAATATCGGTACGGAATGGTACATCGTACGACACGGCAACACCCTTCGTTATTTACACTCTTCCTCACAATAGTGGACAATGCACGACATCACCCTTCGTGCTTTAACACTCTTCCTCACCCAAATAGCAATCACAAACAACAGGCAAGGGAGTAAACAGAATAGAAATAGGAATCCCGGCAAGGGAGCAATAACAGTAATCTCAACATCCCAGCAAGAGAGACAATATCAAACAATGCACGGCATCACCCTTCGTGCTTTACTCTCATTCTCACCAAGACAAGTGCACGACATCACCCTTCGTGATTTACTCTCATACTCACCAAAACAAGTGCACGACATTACCCTTCATGCTTTAACACTCCTCCTCACCCAAACAGCAATCACAAACAAAGGGAAAGGGAGTAAACAGAATAGAAATAAAAATCCCGACGAGGGAACATCAATTATACAATTAAATTCCGGCAAGGGAAAATCAATTAAATAATTAAATCCCGGCAAGGGAACATCAATTAAATAATTAAATCACGACAACGGAACATTAATTAAACAATTAAATCCCGGCAAGGGAACATCAATTAAACAATTAAATCCCGGCAAGGGAACAATACAACGATGACCCGGCAAGGGTATATTTCAATAACTCTTTCTCTTTCTTTCACTTTCATTTCCATGATTTATTCTATCACTTGAGTCAATGCTCCAAAGGATGTAATTACCTCGTATTCCTTCATCATTCGTTTTACAATTTGAGCCAATGCTCCAAAAAAATGTAATATCTCATATTTCTTCATTATTCGTTTCACAATTTGAGTCATTGCTCCTAGAAGCTTAAAGATCACAATTCCCTTCACATGCTCTTTACAACATATAGAAATCATCAATTAAGCATGGAAGTTACAACAAAATCGGAATACTCGCAATAATAAGACTCACGGTCATGCTAGACACCAATGTATAGATACTCACACCATGTCTATACATCGTACTCTATAATTAGCAAGTAGCAAATAAGACTCAACTCATATTCCCTCAAGTTAAGGTTAGACCAAACACTTACCTCGGGTCTGAAGTTTAGCAATCAACTCGAAACCCCACGTTTTCCACGAGTATCCGACTCTAAATAGCCCAAATCTGTTCAAATAAATTTCATACCATAAATAACATCTCATGCAACTGATTCTACTATTCAATTCAAGGTTACGACACGAAATTAGGTGAAATAACCAAAATGCCCCTTAGGCCAGCATCTCGGAGTCGGGTAAATTTTACATTTTCAGAACTCTCGTACTCTCACGAGTCTAGCCATATAAGAATCTCTCAAATCGGAGGTCAATCACCCACTCAAATTCCAATTTTAGAAAAACCCAAGTTCTACCCAAAACACCCAATTTCACCCATGGAAATCCCTGATTTTTAAGTTGAAAACATGTTAAATGATGTTAATGATTGAAATAAATGAGTAAAAACCAACTTACAACTGATTTGGAAGAAGTCTTGCTCTTGGAAAAATCGCCTAAGAGTGTTTGAGTTTGAGAAAATATGAAATATGAAGTAAAAATTCAATTTTGTACAGTGCAGGCTACTGGTTGGCATGGGAATTGCCAACAGGGGTTCGCAATTGCGAACCCTCAAGACATTCCCTGCCTTCGCATTTGCGAACCTCTTGGTCGCATTTGCGATCAGGCCTGCCCAGCTATACCTTCGCATTTGCGAACCTCTTGGTCGCATTTGGAATCATGCCTGCCCAGACCAACCTTCGTATTTGCGATGAGTAGCTCGCATTTGCGAGTTCACATTTGCAGATCAGTCACACCAGCAGTTCCCAAGTCCAAAAATGAAGTCCGTGGCCTATCCAAATCTCACCCGAGCCCTCGGGGCTCCAAACCAAATACATACACTACCACAAAAACATCATATGAACTTATCTGTGCGATCAAATCGCCAAAATAACATCATATACATCAAATTAAATCTCAAAATCCATGAATTTTATCAAATTTCATAAAACATCAAATTTTCCATTTTTTGTCCGAAGCACGTCAAACGAAATACGTTTTCAACCAAACTTTATAGAAAGTGCCTAAACCATATATAAGACATGTACCAGGCACCGGAACAAAAATACGAGCACGATACCATCACTTTCTAATCATATTTCATTTTCAATTTCCATAAATATTTTCAAAAAACAATTTTACTCAAATATTCATTTCTCGGCCTTGGGACCTCGGAATTCTATTCCGGGCATACGCCCAAGTCCCATATTTTCTTGCGGACACTCCGGGACCGTCAAATCATGGGTCCGTGTCCGTTTATCCAAAATGTTGACTGAAGTCAAATTTATTCATATTAATATCAAATCTTAGCATTTTTCACAGAATTTCATATTTAAGTTGTTCGACTACGCGCCCGGATTGCGCACACAAACTAGGCAACTACAAATGAGGTTTTCAAGGCCTCGGGAGTATGGAATGGGGTAATAAAACAGGTGATGACCCTTTGGGTCCTCACATTCTCCACCTCTAAAACAATCGTTCATCCTCGAACGGGCAGAAGAAGGAACTACCTGAGTCGGGAAATAAATGAGGGTAACGGCTCCGCATATCGGACTCGGACTCCCAGGTCGATGCCTCAGGAGGCTGACCTCTCCACTGAACACGAATAGAAGGGAAACTCTTGGATCTCAACTAACGAATCTGCCAGTCTAGAATAGCTACCAGCTCCTCCTCATAAGATAAGTCCTTGTCCAACTGGACAGTGCTGAAATCTAACACGTGGGTTGGATCACCGTGATACCTCCGAAGCATGGACACATGAAAAACTGGGTGTATCGCTGATAAGCTAGGTGGCAATGCAAGTCTATAAGCCACCTCTCCCACTCGATCAAGAATCTCAAACGGGCCAATGAATCTAGGGCTAAGCTTTCCCTTCTTCCCAAATCTCATCACGCCCTTCATAGGCGACACTCGGAGCAATACTCACTCACCAACCATGAAAGCCACATCTCGAACCTTACTATTTGGATAACTCTTTTGCCTGGACAGAGCTGTATGAAGCCTATCCTGAATGATCTTGACCTTGTCCAAGGCCTCCTGAACCAAATCTGTACCCAACAATCGAGCCTCTCCGGGCTCAAACCATCCAACCAGAGATCGACACCGCCTACCATATAAAGCTTCATAAGGAGCCATCTGGATACTCGACTGGTAGCTGTTATTGTAGGCAAACTCTGCTAAAGGCAAGAACTGATCCCATGATCCTCCAAAGTCAATAACACAAGCTCGGAGCATATCCTCCAATATCTTAATAGTCCGCTCGGATTGTCCATCCATCTGAGGATGAAATGTTGTGCTTAACTCCACCTGGGTGCCTAACTCTCGCTGAATTGCTCTACAGAAACGCGAGGTAAACTGCGTGTCCCGGTCCGAAATGATAGATACCGGCACACCATGAAGTCAAACAATCTCCCGGATATAGATCTCAGCTAACCTCTCGGATGAATGGGAGACTGCCAAAGGGATGAAATGCGCTGACTTGGTTAGCCTATCAACAATCACCCAAACTGCATCGAACTTCTTCTGGGTCAACGGAAGTCCAGTACTCCCACTTCCACTCGGGAAACTCAATCGTCTGAAATAAACCACCAGGCCTCTGATGCTCATACTTAGCATGTTGACAATTCAAACATCGTGCCACATATGCCACAATATCCTTCTTCATTCTACGCCACCAATAATACTGCCGCAAACAGTGATACATCTTCGCGGCGCCCGGATGAATAGAGTACCGGGAACTATGGGCCTCCTCTAAAATCAACTCTCGAATCCCATCAACATTGGGCACACAAACTCACCCCTGCAATCTCAAAACACCATCATCATCTAAGGTCACCTACATGGCACCTCCGCTGCACCGTGTCTCTAAGGACGCACAAATGGGGATCATCAAACTACCGATCACGGATACACTCCAATAATGAAGAAAGAGTGACCGTACAAGCCACCACTTAACTAGGCTCAGAAATATCCAACCTCACAAACCAATTGGCCAAAGCCTGAACATCCAAGGCAAGCGGTCTCTGACTGACGGGAATAAAAGGAAGACTGCCCATGCTAGCTAACTTCCTACTCAAAGCATCGGTCACCACATTGGCCTTCCCCGGGTGATATAAGATGGTAATATCATAATCTTTCAACAACTCCAACCACCTTCTCTGCCTCAAATTCAACTCTTTTTTACTGAACAAGTACTGAAGACTCTTATGATCCGTGTACACCTCACACGCCACGCCATACATATAGTGCCTCCAAATCTTCAATGTGTGGACAATGGCTGCCAACTCTAAATCATGCACTGGATAGTTCTTCTCATCAATATTCAACTTCCTCGAAGCATAAGAAATGACCTTGCCATCCTGCATCAAGACTGCACCAAGCCCGATACGGGAAGCATCGCAATAGACTGTATAAGGCCCTGAACCTGTGGGAAAAACCAATATTGGTGCCGTGGTCAGAGCTGTCTTGAGCCTCTTCGCCTCACACTGGTCCGACCATATGAACTAGGTACCCTTCTGGGTCAACCTGGTCATCGGGGCTGCAATAAATGAGAACCCCTCCACGAATCGACGATAATAGCCTGCCAATCCCAAGAAACTCCGAATCTCTATAGCTGATGCGGGTCTAGGCCAGTTCTTGACTGCCTCAATCTTCTTCAAGTCAACCTGAATACCCTCTGCTGATGCGACATGACCCAGGAATGCAACTGAACTCAACCAGAACTCATACTTCGAAAACTTTGCATAAAGCTGACTATGTTTCAGAGTCTGAAGAACCACTCTGAGATTCTGCTCGTGCTCCTCCTGACTGCGGGAGTATATCAATATATCATCAATGAAGACTATCACGAACGAGTCCAAATAAGGAATTAACACTCGGTTCATCAAGTCCATGAAAGTTGTTGGGGAATTTGTCAACCCAAACGACATGACCAAAAACTCGTAATGCCCGTACTGAGTGCCGAAAGCTGTCTTAGGGACATCTGATGCCCTAATCCTCGGCAGTGGATACTTATTCTTGATTGTAACCTTGTTCAATTGCCGGTACTCAATGCACATCCTCATCGAACCATCATTTTGCTTCACAAACAATACTGTAGCACCCCAAGGAGAAACACTAGGTCTATGAAACCCTTCCCAATCAAATCCTGCAACAGTTCCTTCAACTCTTTCAAATCTGGCGGGGCTATGTGATACGGCGGAATAGAAATGGGTTGGGTACCCGGAGCCAGATCAATGCATAAATCAATGTCCCTGTCGGGTGGCATCCCCGGCAGGTCTGAAGTGAAGACCTCAGGACACTCACTAACCACGGGTACCAAACCAATAGAGGGAACCTCAACACTGGAATTGCGCACATAAGCCAATAAGACAAACACCCCTTCTCGACCATATGCCGAGCCTTCACGTACGAAATACCACTGCGTGTAGAATGACAAGGAGTTCCTTTCCACTCCCAACGGGGCAAATCTGGCAAAGTTAAGGTCATCGTCATGGCATGACAATCCAAGATGGCATGATATGGGGATAACCAGTCCATCCCCAATACAACATCAAAGTCGACCATACCTAAAAGCAACAAATCAACACGGGTCTCAAGACCCCCAATCACCACAACACAAGAACGATGGACTCGATCGACCATGATAGAATAACCCACCGGTGTAGATACATAAACAGGAATACTCAGTGGATCACTAGGCATGACCAGGTATGGTGCAAAATAAGAGGACACATACGAATACGTAGACCCCGAATCAAATAGCACTGAAGCATCTCTGTCACAAACCCAAATAGTACCTGTAATGACTGCATCTGAAGACTCAGCCTCTGGCCTGGCTGGAAGAGCATAACATCGAGGTTGGGCCCCACCACCCTTAACCACATATCTGGGACGGTCGACTGCTTGCTGGCCTCCACCTCTGGCGGCCTGAGCTCTACCTCTATGACCTCTACCTCCACCTCTATGACCTCTACCCCCACCTCTAGCTGGCTGGGCATGCTATGGAACGCCTGGTGCCTGCACCATGGAACGATAACCCTGATGTTTTGAACTACCTGATGCTTGAGGGAAAAATCTGGCAAGGTGACCCGGATCGCCACAAGTGTGACAAGTCCTCGGCTGCTGAGGGAACTGAATCTGACCCTGTCGACCTGAATGACCACCTCGGAAACTCTGATGTGGCGGTGCACTGATGGGAGCTGGTGGCGCACTGTAAGGCTGCTGATCAGAATAGTGCATCTGATACCCACGACCACCTGAAGTACCATGGGAAACCTGAAGAGCTGACTGAAAAGGTCTGGGAGGATGACCTCTGCCTGAAGAATCCCTGCCCCCAGATGAGGCTCCACTGAAAAGACCGAAATGACGGGGCCTCTTGCCAGCCCCCTGACCACCACCCTGTGACAGAATCATCTCAATCCTCCTGGCCACATTGGCCGCATCCTGGAACGATATATATGTACCTGACTCTCTATCCATCTGAAGTCTGATAGGCCGGGCCAATCCCTCGATAAATCTCTAAACCCTCTCGTGATCCGTGGGAAGTACCATAAGCGCATGACGGGCTAGAGTGATGAGCCCGGTCTCATACTGAGTGACTGACATAGATCCCTGTTGGACGCTCAAACTGCCTCTGAAGGTCCTCTCTATGAGTAATGGGAAGGAACTTCCCCAAAAATACCTTTGAGAACTCAGTCCAAGTCAAAGGTGTAGATTCAGCTGGTCTATCTAAGAAATAGTCTCTCCACCAACTCTTGGCTGTGCCAGATAACCGAAAAGTAGCGAAGTCAACACCGTTCGATTCCACTATGCCCATATTCCGAAGAACCTCATGGCAGTTGTCCAAATAATCCTGGGGGTCCTCTGATGGTGAACCGGTGTAAGTAGCAATAAATAACTTAGTGAACTTGTCCAGTCTCCACAAAGCATCTGCTGACATAGGTGCTCCCTCTGCTACCGGCGCTGCAATACCTGGCTGAGCTACTCCGGCTGGCTGAGGTGCCGGAGTCTGAAACTGCGGAGCTAGCTGCTCTGGCACGCGGGTGGCAGGAGTCTAGGCACCTCCCCCAGCCTGAGAGACGGCTGGTGCAGTAGGAAGAAGTTCTACATGTGCTACACTCTCCATGAGTCCGACTAGACGGACAAGGGCGTCCTGAAGCACTGGGGTAGCTATGAACCCCTCTGGGACCTGAGCTGGTCCAATTGGGTCTGCCAGAACTGAGGCCCCCTCGTCAGACTCGACCTGAGGGTCCTCCACTGGGGCTACTGCTCTAGGCTGAGCCCAGCCCCGATCTCGGCCTCTAACACGGCCTCTTCCTCGACCTCGACCACCGAGTAGGAGTTGTAGCAGGAGTGTCAGGCTCCTGGACGAAACAAGGGGAAGTACGCGTCCTCACCATCTGCGACAAAATGGAATAGAAACTCAATCATTACTAAAAATTTATAGCGCACGACAGAGAAGAAAAGAAATATGGAGCCATCCTAACTTCGCAACCTCTGGGGGATAAATACAGACGTCTCTGTATCGATCCCTCAGATTCTACCAAGTTGTCCGTGAGTTGTGAGACCTGAGTAACCTAGAGCTCTGATACCAACTTGTCAAGCCCCGAAATCCCACCATCGGGCCGTGATAGCGTCTAATGTTTAACCCGCTCGACAAGCCAACGTATATAAATAAACTAGCATATTAACATCAATTTAATAGAATAAACTAAACGGCTAACAATTTAACAACGGAAATAAATATGGTTTCAAGCTAAATAAGGACAACATAATACATCAACGCATAATTTTCCCAAAACTTGGAGTCACAAACTCACGAACTGTCCATAAGAGTGCTACAAATCTGAAAAGAGAATACATAGTTGTCTCTGAAACTACAGGAAAAACAAGACAGAAATGAAGACAAAGGGATGGAAGAGAAGCCAAGGCCCACGAACGCCAGTGGGTATACCTTGAAGCTTCTAGGATAGGCTGGAAGACACTCCCACTAGTGATGTCCTCCGGGTCCGGCTGCGTAATCTGCACAACATAAAGAAGTGCAGGTGCAAAATCAGTACAACCGACCCTATGTACTGAGTAAGTGCCGAGCCTAACCTCGGCGAAGTAGTGACGAGGCTAAGACACGACAACAAAATGTGCCTGTGCAGTTCGAATATATATATATAAACAACGGAAAAGAAATACAGGAAGTAATCCATCAATAAGGGAAGGGGAACATGTTGTGGGGAGATAACAGTTTCATATAAGAAATCATAAATAAAAATAAAGGAAAGAACGAGGTCAGAATATCAATTAGGACTAGAAATCACAAGCTTGCACGACATCACCCTTCGTGCTTTTAGTCTCGTCCTCACTATGCAAGGTATAATGTAATCAATGTGAATCATGCCACGACATCACCCTTCATGCTTTTACTTTCGTCCTCATTATGCAATGTATAATGTAATCAATGTAAATCATGGCACGGCATCACCCTTCGTTCTTTTACTCTCTTTCCTCACAGTATAATCAATGAATATCGGTACGGAATGGTACATCATACGGCACGGCATCACCCTTCGTTCTTTTACTCTCTTTCCTCACAGTATAATCAATGAATATCGGTACGGAATGGTACATCATACGGCACGGCATCACCCTTCGTTCTTTTACTCTCTTTCCTCACAGTATAATCAATGAATATCGGTACGGAATGGTACATCATACGGCACGGCATCACCCTTCGTTCTTTTACTCTCTTTCCTCACAGTATAATCAATGAATATCGGTACGGAATGGTACATCATACGGCACGGCATCACCCTTCGTGATTTTCACTCTTCCTCACAATAGTGAACAATTCATGGCATCACCCTTCGTGCTTTAACACTCTTCCTCGCCCAAACAACAATCACAAACAACGGGCAAGGGAGTAAACAGAATAGAAATACGAATCCCGGAAAGGGAACAATAACAGTAATCTGAACATTCTCACCCTTCGTACTTTACTCTCATTCTCACCAAGACAAGTGCACGGCATCACGCTTCGTGCATTACTCTCATACTCACCAAAACAAGTGCATGGCATCACCCTTCATGCTTTAACACTCCTCCTAACCCAAACAGCAATCACAAACAAAGGGCAAGGGAGTAAACAGAATAGAAATAGAAATCCCTACGCGAGATCATCAGTTAAACAAATAAATCCCGGCAAGGGAACATCAATTAAACAATTAAATCCCAGCAAGGGAACATCAATTAAACAATTAAATCCCGGCAAGGGAACATCAATTAAATAATTAAATCTCGGCAAGGGAACATCAATTAAATAATTAAATTCTGGGAAGGGAACATCAATTAAACAATTAAATCGCGGCAAGGTAACATCAATTAAACAATAAAATTCCGGCAAGGGAACAACAATTAAACAATTAAATCCCGGCAAGGGACCAATACAACAATGACCCGACAAGGGTATATTTCAATAACTCTTTCTCTTTCTTTCACTTTCTTTTCCATGATTTATTCTATCACTTGATCCAATGCTCCAAAGGATGTAATTACCTCATATTCCTTCAATATTCGTTTTACAATTTGAGCAAATGCTCCAAAAAATGTAATATCTTATATTTCTTTATTATTCGTTTCACAATTTGAGCCAATGCTCCTCGAAGTTTAAAGATCACAATTCCCTTCACATGCTCTTTACAACATATAGAAATCATCAATTAAGCATGGAAGTTACAACAAAATCGGAATACTCGCAATAATAAGACTCACGGTCATGCTAGACACCAATGCATAGATACTCGTCACCATGCCTATACATCATACTCTACAATTAGCAAGTAGCAAATAACACTCAACTCCTATTCCCTCAAGCTAAGGTTAGACCAAACACTTACCTCGGGTCCGAAGTATAGCAATCAACCCGAAACCACACGTTTGCCACGAGTATCCGAATCCAAATGGCCCAAATCTATTCAAATAAATTTTATACCATAAATAACATCTCATGCACCTGATTCTACTATTCAATTCAAGGTTACGACGCGAAATTAGGTGAAATGACCAAAATGCCCCTCAGGCCAGCATCTCGGAGTCGGGTAAATTTTACATTTTCAGAACTCTCGTACTCTCACGAGTCTATCCATATAAAAATCTCTCAAATCGGAAGTCAATCACCCACTAAAATCCCAATTTTAGAAAAACTCAAGTTCTACCCAAAACACCCAATTTCACCCATGGAAATCCTTGATTTTTAAGTTGAAAACATGTTAAATGATGTTAATGATTGAAAAAAATGAGTAAAAACAAACATACAACTTATTTGAGAGAATTCTTGTTCTTGGAAAAATCGCCTAAGAGTGTTTGAGTTTGAGAAAATATGAAATATGAAGTAAAAATTTGGTTTTGTACAGTGCAGGCTACTGGTTGGCATGGGAATTGCGAACAGGGGTTCGCAATTGCGAACCCTTAAGACATTCCCAGCCTTCGCATTTGCGAACCTCTTGGTCGCATTTGCGATCATGCCTGCCCAGACCAACCTTCGCATTTGCGATGAGTATCTTGCATTTGCGAGTTCGCATTTGCGATGCTTGGTTCACAGATGCGAAGCCTGCAGTTCAGTCACACCAGCAGTCCCCAAGTCCAAAAATGAAGTCCGTGGCCTATCCAAAACTCACCCGAGCAGTCGGGGCTCCAAACCAAATACACATACTACCTCAAAAACATCCTATGAACTTATCCGTGCGATCAGAGCGCCAAAATAACATCATATACATCGAATTAAACCTCAAAATCCATGAATTTTATCAAATTTCATAAAACATCAAATTTTTCCTTTAAGTCCGAAACACGTCAAACGAAATCCGTTTTCAACCAAACTTTACAGAAAGTGCCTAAACCATATATAAGACCTGTACCAGGCGCCGGAACCAAAATACGGGCCCGATACCATCACTTTCTAATCAGATTTCATTTTCAATTTCCATAAATATTTTCAGAAATCAATTTTACTCAAATATTCATTTCTCGGGCTTGGGACCTCGGAATTTGATTCCGGGCATACGCCCAAGTCCCATATTTTCCTACAGACCCTCCGGGACCGTCAAATCATGATTCCAGGTCTGTTTACCCAAAATGTTGACCGAAGTAAAATTTATTCATTTTAATATCAAATCTTAGCATTTTTCACAGAATTTCATATTTAAGCTGTCCGGCTACGCGCCCGGACTGCTCACACAAATCGATGCAACAACAAATGAGGTTTTCAAGGCCTCGGGAGTACGAAATGGGGTAATAAAACAGGTGATGACCCTTTGGGTCGTCACATGAACACTTTTCACGTCAGTATTTATTACGGCAATTTAAATTTTTGTTTAAAAATTTTTCTTATTACAGTTCACGCTACGGTAAACTTTTTTTATTTGCTCTTATTTTTAAGAAAACCCCCAAGATAACCAAGAACAAATCTTGATAACCGCTCTAATACCACTAGATAAAAATACGGATAGTGGAAGACGTTAAGTAGAGAGATAGAAAGGAAGAAATAAGGAATCTTGAAAGAGATAAAAAAAATCAAGTTAATAAAGCTGGAATCCTTTTTAATGAAGCAATGAAGAAGTTCTTGAAGAAAGAATAATAGGGGAAGATTTGATTCCTTAAATATAAGAACATTGTCTCATGTATTTGTAACATGAAGAAGTGAATCATACATAGAAGAAGAAGAAGAAGAAAAAATGAGGGAGGGAACTAAACAAGAAATCTTACAATTGAAGACATCCAAGTAATGGCTCAAGGTGTAACAGAAAGGGTAAATCAAAAGAGAAACTTACAAGGTCTCAACAAAGCCAAAGGCTACTTATATTAAAATTACTCTTCAATCTAAGTTACAATAAAGAAGAAAACACTCCTTCATATAGGAGTAAATGGTGGCTTCCACCACAAAGAAAAAAACCCTAAAGGAACATTCTAGGTTTTAAGGTTATCAAATTAAATTAAATAATTTGAAGTTTCTTAGGTATATAGAAGACTGGTCACACTTTGCTCAATGTAATCAACATTGAAGACTCCATACTTTCTTCAATGTAGTCAAAATTGAAGACTACAAACACTTTGTTCGATGTGGTAAATATTGACTAAGAAAGCGGTAATGAAATTTCTAGAAACTAGATTAAATTAATACTAGTTTGGGTTGCTGAAGTTACTCCTTGTTAGGATTAATTTGGGCCTATTTAACCTCCCTTTAGGATTCAATTTGAGCATCCAAATAGTTGTAAGACATGCCAAAAATATCTTCTTTGGGCTGGAGCTCTTCTCCCATTATAAGACACCTTTTAATTGCTAATTGAAGCTCATTGAGCTTGTCTTTGAACTTCTTCGTTTGAGATCTTGTCATGGTCTTTCTTGGAAATTCTAAAACTTTATCCTCGTCCTTTAATGATGTTGAGCTTCCATGGTTTCTATCATTCTCCCCTTCTCAAAGATAATTTTTCCTCAAAATCTTGACATGATAATATTTGCTCCTCCAATGAACTTGAGCTTCAATAGTTGCTATCACATATAGTTCAAACAAGACATAATCATAAGCCAAACATTACCGGATACGGTCATAACCTATCTACTCATAAACGCTCGTCACTCGCATATATGTGGCTCCTAAATTGAGCAACAAGTAGCAAATTGATCACCTATGGAGAGAATTCCCTCTTACATAGATAAACGAGACACTTACCTCTATCCAGAAAAATTTAATATATTGGCAACTGCCTTTCCCTTCATATCCAACATCAAACGACTTGAATCTATTTAACCACAATAACGTCAAACAAAGCCATAGAAATCAATTCCAAAAAATAAATCTTATATCTTTAATCAAATCCCTAAAAGTCAACAGAAGCCAAACTAGGCCCACATGATCAAAAATTGAGTCAACTGATAGATCCTGACTACCCAATAATCCTACAAGTCTAAATATACGATTATATTTCAAACTGAATCCAATTTGACTCCTAAATCCCCAATTTACACTCTCTTGATTTGTAGACAAAACCCCCGAATTTCTTTGTAAAATTTTATGTTTTAGTGTAGAAATCCTTGCGGAATCAAGATATATAACCAAATCCAAGTAAAATTACTTACCTCCAATGTAGTTGTGAAACTCCTCTTCAAAATTTCCTCCCTTCGAAGTCTAGAGCTCAAAATATGAAAGAATGGGCAATGTCCCGAATTTCCAACTTATAAAATCTGCCCACATACTTCCCTTTGAAATCGCAATACTCCCTTCGTGATCATAAAGTCCAAACACCATCCTGCTGTAGCTACCCTCTGCGAACGCGAAGCCTCCCACATGAACACGATGACAAAGTCATCCCAAGCCTACGCGAACACGAAGGCCAATCCCCTGTCCGGCTCTATTGCTCCATGAGCGCGGACTCCCTCATGCGAATGCAAATACCAACAATCCCAGATCTACATGAAGGAGGTCTCTCCCCTCTGAACATGAAGAACAAATCTCCCAACTGCCTAATGACTCTACACGATCGCGAGGCACCTTTCGCGATTGCAAAGCTCATCAGAGACACCAGAAACTGGCAATCATACCAACATGTCCATATACCTTATCCAAACTAGTCCCAACGCTTGAAACATCAAAATAAAAAATAGAACCTAGAATCAAAGATCAATCCATCTCTCAACTTTTAATCATTCAAACTTTGGCAGACTTATCTGAATCACAATTAGACATTCCGGATCATAACCAAACTTTATACATAAGGTCCAATCAACCAAATAAACCTACCCAAGTCCAGAACACCAAACTTAACCCCATAATACCAACGTCTACTTATGATCAAACCTATAAATTCTCCACTCCTTCATATTTCCAACTTTCGGCAAATAGAGTCACAACCTTCTAGGAACCTCCGAATCCAAATTTGAACACGCACCCAAGTGAAAAATCAATATAAAAACCTTATGAAACCATCGATTCTTGATTTTGAAATTATTTACTCAAAAGGAAAACATAGGTCAACTCTTCCAAATTGAGATCCAAATTAGCTCCGAAGTTCACAAAAATCAAAATCAACCATACACGCAAGTCATAATGTACCATATGAAGCTCAAGGTATCAAACCACATAATGGAATGATAAAGATCAAAACAACTAGCCGGATCATGATGTTTTTTTTCCCACATATGCGATGACTATGCAAATTTTTACAAAATAGTAGCTTTGAAACGAAGGTTAATTGGACATGTTCTTCTTGATTCTTTGTCTAAGTTGCAGTGTTTTAAATTGCTAAACATGATTTTAATTCTTGGCTAACTTGGTTTTAATTTTTTTAGGTACTTTGAGCTTTAAAAATGAATCCTAATGTAAATGAAGATGTGGCACATGGCCCCGAAATGAAAAAGAGGATGCAGAGGAACAATATGACAATGTTAGATTAAAATTTGCTGATTATTAGCGACAGTACCATGATAACATACTTACAAAGAAGGTCTTACTTGAAAAGGGGATTGTTCAGGAAAGATTGGCCTAGCTCCTTCCAAACGTCTATGCACGTCTAGAGACCACATGTTGGACATGATTAATCCTCACTCTATGTGAAGCAATGAGGAATGGGTGCGAGAGTTTTACCCCAACTTAAAGCTTACAAACTTACAAAACCCTGAACCTACTATAAGGGGGAAGGCTGTGATATTTGGAGTTGAGCACATAAATGATGTCTATGGGCTTCCATACTATCCGCTCAAGAAAATGCGAGAAAAGGATACATGCTCCAATAGAGATTGGCTAGTGTCTAAACTTTGTCCCACAGGCAAGAACGTGTCCTACAGGAGGAAGGGCTTAAAATCTAATTATTTCACAACTGAGGCTAAAATATTGTTGTACATCATTTATAGTTGAGTCTCACATTTTGGGAACGTGACTAATGTTCCATATGTCAGTACCCTGATGATAGCATGCATACTTGTAACGACCTGACCGGCCATTTTGTGTATTTGAGCCCCATCCTCTTTTGAATATTTCTATATGTTTATTTTTAGTTTTGTGACTAGAGGGGATGGTTGGTTTCATTTCGAAAAAAATTTGGCTTGATTTGGAACAATTGGTTCTTGGTTTGGAAACTTATGTTTCAAATATTGACCGAGATTTGACTTTTATAAAAATGACCCCAGAATGGTATTTTGACGGTTTCAATAGGTTCGTATGGTGATTTTGGACTTAGGCTTATGTTCGGAATTGAATTTGGAATTCCTTAGATTGATTCCGCTCTTTTTACCTAAAGTTGGCAATTTGAAGGTTTAGAAATTTTTTATGTTTGACCATGGTTTGACTTTATGTCTATCGGGCTCAGATTTTTATTTTGGGACTTGTAATATTTCCATTTTGTTATTTGGAACTTATGTGCAAAGCGTTGTGTCACTCCGAGTTGGTTTGGTAGGAATCGGACCCTTGGTTGTGATTTGAGCGATTTGAGTTTCATTGTGAACTCAATGTGTTTTTGTGTGCGATTCGTGATTACGAATATTATCTTGGTGTTTTGAGTTCGTGATCAAGTTTTTATGATAATTTTAGACTTATGTTGATGTTTAGTGTCGAGCCCCGGGGGCTCAGTTGAGTTTCGTACTTGTTTCGAACCATTGGGATTTGAGTATCGGGTTGCTAGTGTGTTGGTTCTGCAGTTACTGCAATTGCGAGCACCGGCTCGCAATTTCAAAGTTAGCAGGGGGGTCTCAAGCATCTTAAATGAGACGTCTTGATCAAAATCTCGATGGGGTATCTGGGCATGGGATGGTCGCTTTTGCCACATGGACTGACTTCGCAAATGCGAAGTTTGAGTCATTTTTTGACAATTTTCGGGTGTAGAAGGGATCACATTTGCAATCCACTGTTCACATTTGCGAGGGATCATATATGTGAACCCCTGGTCGCATTTGCAACTTCTGTAGCTGAACAAAAGTAAGATTTCGGGACTTAGTATCGTTTTATCACATTTTTGAGCCCTACAGTCGGTGGGAGGCTATTTTAGAAGGAGATTTTCATACAAAGCTATTAGGTAAGTGATTTTGACTCAATTCTGATTACATAACATGATTATTTATGGATTTTAACATCTAAATCATGATATCTGAAGAGTATTTCTTGGGATTTTTTACTATGTCGTAAAAAATGAAAATTTGAGATGTGAGATCCGATTTGGAAACTCGGATATTGGAAATCAAGAACATATATAGACTCGTAGGGTTATGGGTAGTTGAGATCTAACCTTCGACTCGGATTTTGACCGGACAGGCCCTGGGTAGAATTTGTTGACTTTTGGAGAATTGTGTAACGATCTTAACTTTATTAATCAAAATTACTTTCTCTTGTATTGTTTGATATTATTAAGTTGTTTTTTGCTAGTTTTTAAAGAAAAAGCATTTTTAGAGTATTGAATTGGCCTAATTGAGGTAAGTATCTTGCCTAACTTTGGGGGGGGGGGAGGGTGGAATGTCCCCCTTAGCATTTTGTCCAATTTGCATTATTTTTTCTATGTGACGTGTACATACGGTGATGAGTGTGCACACGGGCATATGTGTGGTAATTTACTGGATTAGACTAAGGCTATTAACATGCCTTGAATTGAGGTTGTTTGTTAGATGAAATATATTTTATTGTTGTTCACCCCCCTACACTCTTATGTTATTATTATGATTTTGTACATATTGTTGTTGAGCCGCGGGCTATATCTCGTTGTGAATTTGGTTTTGTTGTTTTTGTGACATTGTGGCACTTGGGTACGTGTTGTGCGTGTTCATTGTTATTTTTTGATTGAGATTCGCATACGATGACATAAGGGTGACATTCCATTATTAATGTGCATGTGGAGACATAAGGGTTGAACTCTATTGTTAATGTCTATGCGGTGACATAAGGGGTAGCTTGTCGGGGATTTGTTATGAGATATATCGGGGTTGATTATTGTTACTATTCATGTATTGGAATTGAGGATTGGTATATTGGTCAAATTCTTTCTTTCATTAAATGATTTTTCCTTGAGTTTTATGAGTTGGTGGTGAAATTTGATATGTTATTACGCGCCCCGATCCCATTGATATTATGTTGGCAAAGGGGAATTTTCCTACATTGAGTTGTTGTTACATATTTTACAAAGAGGTTAATATTCGTTATGTTATGCTATTTCGTTGCCCATTTTATGTTGATATCCAACTCAGCCTTCTCCAAATCCGCTGCTTTCTCACCGAGCTCAACACTCAGAGCCTCCGCCTTGACTAAACTCCCCTCGAGCTCGGCCCCCAGTGAAATTACTTGGGCCTAGAGATCGCCATATTGTCCCTCGACCCCTTTGCTCACCTTGAGCTCTTCTTCTTTCTCTCTCAGTGCCCCTTCAAGGACAATGCACTTGCTGATGACTCTTATCAACTCATCATCTTTCTATTTAAGCTCAGCTTGGACAACCTGAAAGTTGTCGTTCTTGCCCAACCATTTGCAGATCTTGCAATGCTTGTAACGGTATTCAGGATACTTCCGCTCCATCTTCTTAAAAATGATTTTGCGTCTCTCCTCTCGATGGGCACTCTCAATATCCAAAATAATAGACTAAAAGGGGAAAAAGAGAAGAAAACAAAAAGTCAAACGAAGAAATAAAAATGAAGTACAAGGAACAGAAGTTAAAAGGTTGCAAAATTTACGCTAAGGGAAAGGATGGCTATACATATCGACAGGGCAGCATCGTCCAATTTTTTAAGAGTTCGGCCCTCCACATCGGAGCAAATAGGAACTAAGGAAGATACCATGTCTTCCGCGTTCACCAGCAGGTCTCGGTCCATAGGGACCAAAATGGTACAAGTGGACCCTTCCAACCTCACTTCAACCCGAGTGAACCCCTCGCTCAGCATTCGCACCTCTTCGACAACAATATCGAAGCCAGTTTCATAGTCGTCCTTGGTAACACCCTTATCTCTCCCCTCAGCTGACAAATGAACGTCAGCCGGTCTTGAGGACGACGGCTTGTATCAAAGCAAGGTACCTGCAACTTCCACTTGTGGCCCACCAATTCCCACTTCGGCATCAGGCAAAGGTATGCCTTCCACGATCCCCGCTAATGGCGTGACCTTAGACGACTGGTTTGCATAGCCATAAAATGCGGCAGTGGTCAACTCACGATCACCCCTGGTATAATCTATAGATCAGATTGTTCTATCTCTAATGTATACCGACCTCCTACGAGGAACCAAATCCTCCTCATTCGGCGATGAAACTTTATCTATTAAATAAAGCACATGATAGGCTGAAATTGCCAGCACTGATGTCACCGATGAACAAGCGGACCTTGCTGCGGTCACAACAGGAGTAGACTCCATTGTAGTAGTCTTCTGGTGAAACGCAGGAGCTCGGGCCCTCAGCCTCCTCGAGGATCCTCGGGCTGAAAGCAAAAGAGAGAAAATTAAGAGGTCGATCCTCACAAAACAATAGGGAACGAACGACCAGAGGAAACGACAATAGACTTAAAATGGGTACTCACCGGCCAGAGAAGGTGCAACCCCAGACTTCTTGAGGAAGGAATACCACTCGTGAATCCTCACTATATGAGGGAGGACCCTGCTAACCCAATTATGAATATCCTCAGTCAAAGTAGGGGGTTCAACTTTGGCTACACGAAGAAAATGTCAACACAATTTAAATTTTTGAAGTCGACGCATAATATAATGAAAGATAAAGGAAAAGAGGTGCTTACAGGCGTAGTTAGAAATCTCTGGGAACCCGCTTGCATTAACCACCACGTCCTCAGTTTTGACGTAGAAGTATATAAGCTAAAACTGCATTTTGCCTTGTCGTCCATTTTCACCACTAGACATTTGCTGCCCCAGTGGAGAAGATGTAGCATCATCCCCCTATGAAAATTAGGAGCAAGAGGTGCATCATGTGGCGAATGGTCACCTCAACCCCGGCTAACTCCGCACACTTCGGGATCATGCGAATGAGTTTGTAGATGTAGGTAGAAAGCTGTCACGACCCAAAACCAACCCTGTCGTGATGGCGCCTATCGTGGAACTAGGCCAGCCGACACACTCCCAAACAATTCAATATTTCATTAAGAGTTGGATAATAGCCTTTTTCAAACTGAAATTTCGTAAAAGAGATGAACTCAAAAACCAAAAATGCGGAAAAAATAAAAGCCCGACATCGGGTGTAACTAAGTCATGAGCAAATACTACAACTGTTCTTAAATATAGCAAGACTAACATAGTCTGAGAATAGCCAAAATACACTAAAAGGGAGATAAGGAAGGAGAAAGGAAGAACTGCGACCGCCAAGCAGCAACCTCGCTATCTCTGATGAAAGTCTACGACTGAAATAGTCAACAGTCGCTACGTGGCCTAAGATATCTGGATCTGCACACAAGGTGCAGGGGATAACGTGAGTACACCAACTAAGTAAGTAACAAGTCCAAACTATGAAATGACAGGTATTGATGGACTAAACCTCAACAGATAACCAAATTTAAACTGTGCAGTAAGTAGGCATGCTTTCCATTTACGTATTCAACTCAGGAAGTTGAGTAAATGCAAATCTGAACAATGTAAGTGATAAGCTCAGCATATCTCTAAGTGGCAATGCACATAATGCATGAAAATGTACCATGTACCTCCACTCTCAAGTGCTCAACCACTCGGCACTGCATATGGCAATCCGGCCCAAGGAAATCCATCCCGGAACATACTCGATGTTGACTATATAGTCACTCGGTAACGAGGAAAAAGGGTAATCCAACCCTGCGGAGATATCCATCTCCAGGTATCAATACTTCAGAAAACTCCATGTCCAGGGAAATCCATCCCTCAATAATATCATTTGCGCTCACTGGAGGTGTGTTACGGACTCCGGAGGGGTTCCTACAGCCAAAGCGCAATCACAATCATCAACATAACCACTGCGGCATGCAGCCTGATCCCATAACTATCACTTATAATCAGGCTCTCGGCTTCACTCAGTCATCACTCTCCAGTTTCACACACATGGGCTCACAATGCCATGAAACTAGCCCGAAAAAAACGATATGATGTGCCAAATAATAATAACTGAGACTGAGACATGATATGATATGCATGAATAAGATAGAGTACATAATATCAATAAAACTAATGAGATGACAGCAAGAAACGACCACTCGGGTCTCAACATTATTGGCGTGAAGCCTCAGCAGGATATCTAGCATGATTTGAAGCACATTTACTTAATAACATGATAGAAACACGAATATCAGCAAGAACGAGTCACTAAGCGGTGACATGGAATGAACTAGGCCATATTCTTACGGTGCACGCCCATCACTTGGCATGCACGTCACCTTAATACTAATCACATAACACATAGCTCGGTGTTTCGAACCCTCAAAACCAAGTTTCAGAAGCGTTACATACCTCAATCAAGCTAAAATCCTACTCTCCGACGACCTTGTCTCTTGACTCGGCCTCTAAATTCCTCGAATCTGGCCACAAACAATTTTATATAATCAATACGAGCTAAAGGAATCAATTCCAGAAGAATACTCTAAGCTTTAGGTCAAAAGCCAAAAAGTCAACTAAAAAGTCGGGCCCTAGGCCCACCTCTCGAAATCCGACAAAAATCACAAAATCCGTTAAGCCATTCGATTATAAGACTAACCATACTAGTTTCACTCAAATTCGACCTTGAATCGGCTTCCAAATCCCAAAACTTCATTTTATGAAACTCCACCAATTTTTCCCAAATTTCGTCCCAAACCACCGAGTTAGAATTTCTTACCCAGATGATTTCCTTGAAAAACTCGCGAAAAGTCGCCTCAAACCGAGCTCCCAAAGTCCAAGATGTGAAATAAAACCCTAAACCTCGCTTATATAGTGCTCTCTGAACCTTCATTGCACGGTCCGCATAAATCCTTCGAGGCCGCACACTCCTCACCGCGGTCCGCATAATTCTTGCCGCGGTCGTGGACCTTGAACCTTACTCTCTGTGGTCCATGCAATTCCACTGCCGCCGCATAATAGCTTTGCGGCCCGCGCCAATTTTATGCGGTCCGCACTTCCTACACCAGAGATCAGAGATCTGCCAATCTTCCAGCCAACAATGATCCCATTACCACCCGAAACTCACCTGAGACCTTCTGGACCTCAACCAAACATCATTCAAACTTAGTCCAACCTATGAATCACTCAAAAATATCACCAAAACACCAAATTACCCTCAGATTTCAAACCTAAGAACTTATAAACTTCCAAATTCCGTAAACGATTCCAAAACCAATCAAATCATGCCCGAATGACCCCAAATTTTGCACACAAGTCAGATATGACACCATGATTCTATTCCAACTTCTGGAATTCCATGCTGACCCCGATATGAAATTTTTCACTGCCGACGAGAAATCACCAAATTTTCATTTTCGTCAATTCAAGCCTAGTTCTACCACGGACCTCCAAATTACATTCTTATCACACTCCTAAGCCCAAAAATCGCCTAACATAGCTATCCAAACCACAAAAATCCCAATCCAAGATTGTTTACTCATAAGTTAACATCCTGTTGACTTTTCCAATGTAGTGTTCTAAATAAGACACTAAGTGTCTCATTCCACTACAAAACCATTCCAGACCCGAACCAATCAACTGGATACCACACCATAAGGCTGAATAACACATAAAGAAGCAGAAATGGGGGAAACGGGCAATAACTTTCGGAACGACCGGTCGGGTCTTACATCCTCCCCTACTTAAACATGCGTTCGTCCTCGAACGTGCCAAGAGTTGTTCTCCAACACCATCAAACTGCCACGTATCCTTACCACGCACAAATCCGGGGGTGATCCCACGTCACCCTATCCCATGTAGGTCTGATAACATAGCATAACTGAATTTCCTCATCCGACCTAGCCCAAGTCCTAGAATCCAAACTTCCACATCCGAAATTTCTATACGATCGGACTCTCGCATCTGCATACTGTATAAGTCTGAACAATTTGTATACAACCATAGCCATAACTCAAGATGAAATCACATGATATCCCACATTACTCAAACACTCATAGAGATAATTTACAATCACAGTGGCTGCTCAGAACAACCCATATGGTAATAATCTATTATCAAATAGAAACCCGTTCAAACACCTTAATATTCTACGAATGATGAAAGAAACATGCAGGAACCCATAATCATTCGTTGGATCAACAAGTGGTGGAACTGCCTCTCTTTCGATAGGAACTATAGCACAACTTCCAAGTCGATCAGCATCAATATCCTCCCAAATATGCCACAACTAGATCTCATAGCACACATTCTAGGTCCGATGACTTCATCACATCCAACACTCCACTCTAGCAACATGACACATCAATACAACTTAAAGCCATAACCCGCACAGTCCGTGCACTAATAGGAAACATTCCAAATATGCTCAAACGTGGAAGATGACATCAAACAAGAGAACCGTCATGCAGGATTAACGGGTATCACCACAACGCAATGCTAAGAACTCCTCACACACCGCAGAACCAAAACACACGAATCCAACACACAAGGATCATATCTCCGCATAACTTTGCCGCAATGCGTGACTCCATTTAAACGATGGTCCACATTATATACCTCGCTCCGCCTTCCTCAAAATAAATAATCACGCGAAATTTGACATCAAGTACTCAAGGTGCAATACCATAACCACGGAGAATCAGTAGATACCATTCCATACGAAATCGAAAAGAATATAACCAATACGCCTCAATCATGCAATATCCAATTACTCATCTCACTCAAATTCCGCTATAAGACTACAATAGAACCGCACCATGTGTGCTTAAGACCAACGAATCCTAACTCCTCGTAGCATGGAAGAGTAACTCATAACTCATTCCAGAACACAAATAAGCCCAACAACAACTAAATAGCATGTCCCTCAATAGTATCACTACGGAGCCAACCAATCTGACTCGGTGCAAAAACACCTATCCCAATTGGGCCTACTATTGAACCCTAAATTGATCTAGTCATCCACAATAGACAAATAACCTTCTGAAGGTCCACAATGACTGAAGCACAACACACACTAACCTCTGACTAACCTTGTCTATGTCTCCACATCCCACAACTATAAAAGCATCTACTCAATTAGAGTTCCCAGTCTCCCTATCCATAGATTGCACAAATTACCATATCTAATATCAACTCTGCCACCTGAATGTCTAATACTTCTCTAATTCATGATCATACCACGAGGGATACCCCTATAACCCGTATGTATTACAAGGCAAAATTTGAATGTCCGCAGCAGACCAACAAGGAGACTACCGCCACACTAATAAAGTATCCATAAATCAAAACACAATGCCTATTTTGAGACTTACACATTCATCAAGCCATATCTAGAAGTAATATCATCTATCTAGTCACCTGCGAACGTCCATGCTACCTAAAAATTTAGAATCTTCCTTTCAAAATGGCATCGTGACCTTACACCTACAAATCTCAAGACTACACCTCATATCGCACCCATTACGCCGCCTTATGAAAGATACGACAAATCTCAAAATCCACACTGAGTCGCAAGCAACTACATAATCAATTAGCTAAGAACTTTCCATTTGATTATGTTATGGAGAAAATTACAATACGTCACATGCCCCACGCACCAGTAGGAAATATACATCTCAAACCATGGTGGAGACCATCAAGAACTCTCTGAAATCCACTTGCACTTAACCAAACCGTCAAGACTGAATCCCTCAAATTCAACCAATCTACGCAGGTCCCCAAAACACAAGAGGATTGCCACTAACCACAATTAGAATCCTTACCCCATCATAAGCACCCAATGAACCGATCTTGCTCATTGTCATGCCGATACATCCCACTACCAAGCTGTCCTATTTCTCCGAGTTCCTCCTGAATTACCTTAAAATTACCTTCTCCTTGCCATAATACCAAAATCCTCAATCAAAACTCACCACGCGAGATCCTATCACAAAACCAAGCCGCCCTAAAGCTCATAAGCCGCTGAATATTCTCTTAAGCACCCCAAAAGTATCACAAGTCAAACACATACTCTAAAGAGACCTTCGATGAATTTAAGCTATTCTTTCCATTTTCTGGATACCAAAATGTAGAATCCACAATAATGTAGATATGCCACAAGTCTTGACACCCTCCAACGTGAATCTCAATTTCTAGATAAATACACATCTTGAAGATTCCCAATTGTTACACATAAATCTTGAATCTATCAAAACCATTCCCGAGAGTCATCCACTCTTTGCAAAACACAATTAAACTGATCAAACAGACCGAACGACTTGTCCCCATTAGCACACCAACACCCAAAGGAGTAACACACACCCATAAGAAACTAACCAAATTCCTACTTCACACACAGTACTTCCTTTACAAATAACAACTCAATCATTAAATAATTCCCATATCCCCAAAGAGTAAATACAATATGTATCCAGAAATTTCCATTACTTGGGTCATTCTCAAATCCCACCTCTGCAGGTCATAACTGATTCACTAGTATACCTCAAGCTGAAACCAATACAACACGTAATCAGGAAACAAACTTATCATTAGCATACTCCCCCACTTGGCTCAAGGCCATAGATCAAAACAAACAATAACTCATATTGCCCATACACTACCACCTCCACAATACCGCAGTGATATTCAACTAAATCCTTCATAAGCTCATATAACATAAACCATTTAATATCTCAATCATCTGCAAATATCGTATTCACCCTTGTGATAGTTATGCCAACTTCCCCAAGCGATCTAAACTCAAATTTCAACATTATATCATTTACTGGTAAAAGAGAACTTGTTGCAAAAGAACATAAGGATCACACAACCTCAGGGAACCCTGCAGGAGATAACCCCGCATGCTTAGCCTCAAACTAATATCTCTCTATACCCTTCAAAAAATCATAGCTATTACGCAATCACTTTATCCTCCTATATTATACACAACTAATGCCTATCCACGAGGCATCCCAATACACGGCATAAGAACCTGAAGCTGATAGCAGAACTAACACTGAAGTTGTGGTCAAAGCAGTCTTGAGCTTCTGAAATCTCTCCCCACACTCGTCTGACAACCTGAGTACCCTTGCTGGACACCACGTGTCCCAAGAATGTTACTGAACAGAGCCAAAACTCACACTTGGAGAACTTTGCATAAAGTTTCTCCTCCCTCAATCTCTATACTGAGTATGCTCCTCCTGGCTACGTGAGCACAACAGGATGTCATCAATGAATACAATAACGGAGGAGTCCAAATACGGCTGCAATACACTGTTCATCAAACGCATGAACGTTGTTGGGGCATTTATCAGCCCAAAAGACATCACTAAAAACTCATAACACCACATGAAGATCCACTTAACTCCACAACTAAACTACCTGAGAGGTTTTTCAATATACCCATAACTCGAGGCAATACGTCAACTCAAGACAGAAGTCAAACACCCAATAGTTCTTGCTACATCTCCAGCAATCCCTTGTTGTCACATTCAAACAATCTGAACACATCTCACCATCAGATCATACTAACCACATAGTCATCCAGTCACAAAATACCACCAATAAGGACACAAACGAACATATAATTCCCAAATGCACGTGCTCACACAATCGAAATCTCAGTACTCAAGCTATAAATAAAACCCGACCTCAAGCCCTGGCCCATCATCAACGTGCTAAAATCACACCTCGCACCACATCCATGGAAATCATAAGTCGTCGATGCACAACTGATACCAAGTGCTCACATGCGTATTCGAATACGTGGAAGGAATTCAAAGAGTTACGCATTAGGCTGAATTAATGGATTCGCACGACAAGAATTCAAGAATGTGAGATTTTCCTAAGGGTTCCGCAGCCTCTTGAAGATAAGTACAGAGGTCTCCATACTGATCTGCAAGACTCTACTAAACCTACTCATGACTCGTGAGAGCTATGTAACCTAGGCTATGATACCAACTTGTCACGACCCAAAACTAACCTGGTCGTGATGGCGTGTATCGTGGAACTAGGCCAGCCCACACATTCCTAAACAATTTCGTATTTCATTAAAAGTTAGATAATAGCCTTTTTCAAACTGAAATTTTATAAAAGAGATGAACTCAAAAACCAAAAATGTGGGAAAAAATAAAAGCCCGACATCAGGTGTCACTAAGTCATGAGAAAGTACTACAACTTTTCTGAAATATAGCAAGAATAACATAGTCTGAGAATAGCCAAAATACACTAAAGGGGAGATAAGAAAGGAGAAAGGCAGGACTGCGATCGCCAAATGGCTACCTCGCTATCTCGATGAAAGTCCGCAATTGAAATAGTCAACAGCCGCTACCATGGCCTGAGATACCTAGATCTGCACACAAGGTGCAAGGGATAATGTGAGTACACCAACTCAGAAACTAACAAGTCCAAACTATGGACTGATAGGTAGTGATGGACGAAACTTACCAAATAACCAAATTAAACTGTGCAGTAAAGTAGGCATGCTTTCCATTTAAGTATTTAGCTCAGGAAGTAAAGTAAATGCAAATCTGAACACTTCAAGTGATAAACTCAGCATACCGCTAAGTGACAATTCACAGAATGCATGAAAATGTACAATCTACCTCCACTCTCAAGTGCTCAACCACTTGGCACCGCATATGGCCATCCGGCCCAAGGAAATCCATCCCGGAACATACTCGATGTTAACTATATAGTCACTCGATAACGAGGGAAAAGGGTAATCCAACCCTGCGGAGAAATCCATCTCCAGGTATCAATACTTCGGAAAAATCTATGTCCAGGGAAATCCATCCCTCAATAATATCATCTGCGCTTACTGGAAGTGTGTTACGGACTCCGGAGGGGCTCCTACAGCCCAAGCGCTATCACAATCATCAACACAACCGCTGTGGCATACATCCCGATCCCATAACTATCAATAATAATCAGGCTTTGGCCTCACTCAGTCATGACTCTCCAGTCTCACCCACACAGGCTCACCATGCCATGAAACTGGCCCGAAAATATGATATGATGTGCCAAATAATAACAATTGGTACCGAGACATGATATGATATGCATGAATAAGACTGAGTACAAAATATCAATGAAACTAACGAGATGACAGCAAGAAACGACCACTCGGGTCTCAACAGTATTGATGTGAAGCCTTAGCGGGATATCTAACATGATTTGCAGCACACTTACTTAATCACATGATAGAAACACGGATATCAGTAAGAAAGAGTCACTAAGCGGTGCCATGGAAAGAACCAAGCCGAAATTCTCACGGTGCACGCCCGTTACTTGGCATGCGCATCACCTCAATACTAATCACATAACACATAGCTCGGGGTTTCGAACCCTCATAACCAAGTTTGGGAAGCGTTACTTACTACAACCAAGCCAAAATCCTACTCCACAACGACCTTGCCTTTAAACTCGGCCTCCAAATGCCTCTAATCTAGCCACTAACAATTCGACACAAGCTAAAGGAATCAATTTCATAAGAATACACTAAGCGATAGGTCAAAAGCCAAATAGTCAACTCAAAAGTCGGGCCCCATGCCCACATCTCCAAATTCGAAAAAAGTCTCAAAATCCGACAACCCATTCTATTATGAGACTAACCATACTAGTTTCACTAAAATCCGACCTTGAATCGGCTTCCAAATCCCAAAAGTTCATTTTATGAAACTCTACCAATTTTCCCCAATTTTTTTCCCAGATCACTAATCGAATGATGAATTCAATGATATATTCATGATTATTAGCCAAAACCGAGTTAGAATTTCTTGCCCAGATGATTTCCTTGAAAAACTCCCGAAAAGTCACCTCAAACCGAGCTCCCAAAGTCCAAGATATAAAATAGAACCCTAAACCTCACTTATATAGTGCTCTCTGAACCTTCGTTGCGTGGTCTGCATTAATCAACTGCGGCCGCGAACACTGAACCTTACTCTCTGCGGTTTGTGCAATTCAACCGCGTCCGTGTAATACCTCTGCGGTCTGCGCCAATTTTATGTGGTCCTCACTTCCTACATCAGAGATCACACCAGAGATCAGAGATCTGCCAATCTTCCAGCCAACAATGATCCCATAACCACCCGAAAGTCATCTGAGACCCTCGGGACCTAAACCAAACATACCAACATATACCATAACATAATTCAAACTTACTCGAACCTACGAATCACTCAAAATATTCCGGACCCAAGCCAAACAACCCGACACCACACCATAAGGCTGAATAACAGAAAAAAAGCAGAAATGGGGGAAACGGGGCTATAACTCTCGGAAGACCAGTCGGGTCGTTACAAAAGTTGAGCCAGGAAAACTCAGTAATAGCGACAGAACTCCTCGGTCAAAGGGAAGGTATGGAAAGAATAACCCATGTTGAAGGGGTATGCATAGAAGGCGCAGTACCCAAGGCGGTGTATTTGCACCACATCATGCCCTACTGGATTTAGGTCTATATGAGCGGGAATTTTGAATTTAGCCCTAAACTCAGCAAGGGCCACCTCTTTCATCAACGACTCTGTTATCTCGAGGTCGTCCTCATGAACCTTCGAGAAGTCAGATTTAGCCTTCTTACTACGGGGAATTATTTCCTCCACCATAGGGAAGCTATCCTCAGCAAAAATGGCCACCACATCGTCATGGGAGGCGTGCGCACTGCCAAGGGAACAAGATCAGAT